>JAHZNG010001280.1:0-18304 GCA_027744375.1 Orchesellides sinensis | reverse complement strand
AAGAGCACACATTTGCTTGTCAGGTTTCATGGACACAATCGACGTAGCTTTAAAAACAAAATATGTATACATATGTATGTGTTCTTCAAAAATGTTCCAACTTGTATATCTGATAAAGTCAATAGTATTACATCAATAATTCCTTATTTGTTGTGTGTATTTATGTACTTTTCAACACAAACGACTCCCTATCATGTTTTGCCCATTCTATAGTGCTTGTTAGAAGAAAAATAATGTTATTTTTACTTCCTCATAATTGTTCCACAGACATTAATTTAGATCTTGTGAGCACAAGATGGTAAAAGCCAAAGATTCTCGTTCATTTCTCTATAGAGAGCAATTGGAAAAGTTGTTAGGAGAAAGTTGTAAAAGTTAGTATGTACAATGTACAATTACACCTCCGCCATTCTTTCGCTGTGTAAATATGGTTTCGTTTACGGGAACCGTAAGAACACGGTATGTAATTGCAATGGTTTAAGTAGTAATCGATTAAATTGAGTACTATGTGTTTTTTGTTAATTCGCTTCATTGATTCCCTCACCTATGCGGTGTACTATATTATATACAAATGCCACACGCTTTGGTTAACATTTTTACAGTTAAACGCGTGGTTAATTATATTCATCTGTACCGTAATTGCATGCATAATAGATATTTGTATTGCATTACTTTGAAAACGCAGCCCATATTGACAAAACATCAATTTAATGGAATTCATGTGCATGACACATTACAACCTCTACGGAACAATTTGAGTTAACCTTGGACTTACAAACCATGAAAAAACATGATGCTCACTAGCGATAACAGGTTGGATTTTCCAACTTTTTGTAAATACAATTTCGTAAACCACGCTAAAGATTATAAGCTTTGTACTGGTTTCCACTCGTGCATAGCTTTCTAAAGGGTAATAAAGTTAACCTGTACCTACATTGTTTTTCTCCGTGACTAAAGGTATTATTCAACCTTGCTGCTCCATTTTTGGTCTTTATCCAGCTCAAAAAATGCTTTTTCATATTATTTATTCAAAGTCAGGTGTACATATGTCACAAGATGGATACAATAACAGCAGGCTTTGCACGTATCTGTATTTATATACGCATGCTTAAATGTCCTATAGGTATGCACATAAACAACTAACTGGCGATTGTACACGTTGACTTGTAGGAAATAATAATTTTGTAAGAAACCAACCAGAAACTCTAACCTTGCTCCATTATTTTCTAGTTCGGATCAATCTATTATGTATGTCCATCCAATGCAATGAACATGCGATGAAAGAGTGTCTATCTACGAATTATGGAGGCAAAAATATTGTTTTTGAAAGGATGTGCAGTGGAACGGGTTTCAGACTATTGTAGCTTATAAACTTAAATACCTAAGTATACCCCATAGGCACAGTAAGCTTTTATATGTGTAGCTCCTTGGTAAACGGATAAAACGTAATGGCATTATTACCTTCACTAACATGTCACCGAAAATTCAAACTTGTCCTCCAAGCAGAAGAGGAGCCGAATAAAAGATAAACGTAACTGACAAGCTAGATGCTGATCTGCCATCGGGCATAATTCACTCAATAAGTTGGCATTATTTCAGACAAAACTAAAACAACGAGCAAAACCTATATCTGCCTATCTTTGGAACAAAACAGGAAGGTAGTGTTTTAATACTCGTTTCTCCAACGGCTACAAAAGGTAAAGGTAAACAACGTAGAAAAAATGACACATTTCCCGACGTGTTCGTCAGGATATAATTTAATGATGTGTATTTGTTCTCTTCTAAATCTACCGTTCACTTTCAAATAGATATATCATGTATTGAACTTACTCTTACATGATATTTATATGTAATACTCATAATAAAATATAACTGTAGTAAAAATCAATATGCGTATACGCATGCATTCTAATACTATTTGTTCTAAAAATACAAGTTGGTAGTATAATTTTGTTTTCACAAAATTCGTTTAAAACGTATGTACCTTTCCCAGCGTCAGTAGAAAAGACGAAAAAATATATCTTCAGCTGCCACAAATACTTCAGGGTTACTTATGAAACCAAGAGAGAAAAAACAACCCCATCACGCAACAACGGTTGATCAGCGGAAGGAGTCAGAACGCCTCTCGTCTTAAACTTCACAATACTCTGAAGAAAACTTTAACTACTCGATTTCACTTGCGCTGCCTCTTTCTTCCTTTCTCCTTCACTCGTGTATAGTTGCACTGTGACTGTCAACTTGTGTTTACTCGCGTCCTGTTTGACTAATGTAGAACTGATAAATCAGGTGTGTGTGAGGGGAAGACGGTGTGTATCATCAACTTCCCCTGCTCTGCATGTGCTCTGGTAAGTAACATCCATATATGAGGTACGTGTAGTGGTGAAATAACGCTTGTACCTGAAAAAAGCACAGGAATATCATGTACCTATTTCCTATACATCACAATCTCTGAAAAAGCCAAACAAATGTTGTGACAATGACGTATTTTGTAATGCATGACAGTGTATGACACGAGGCAATGGGCGTCTGAAAAGTTAAGTTAAATCGAAACTTGCCACTATCGTCACTGAGATAACACTAGACGGGGAGTCGTTACGATGCTCTAGTTTTATAAAGTAAAAAGTGACAGAGTGAACTCCATACGAGAATTGGCAGTCAGTGTCTGAAGAGTCATATATATGTATACACAACACACATAATGCACATACGTTCCCTTAAACGAAGAGTCTGCCGTAATGGGAGTAAAGAGGATGTTTTCGTCTGGCAGTTCAACTTTTAGCAGCTTAACCACTAGCATATTATAAGCAGTGAAAGCAAGCAGTAACACACTCTTGGAAAGCATATATATGTATCCAAGAGGAGCAAATATCACATCAGCAGGAGAAAGCATGTACATATGCATAGTATGAAATGTGCACAACACACATTTATTGGTTGCTGCTGCTGCTGTTGGTCGAAGAAAGCAAGCAGTTGGTTGCAACTGGCTTTCCTCTGACAAAGCAAAATGATAGCGTGTACCTATATACTACCTCTTCCATGCCTACCTTGGTTCTGATAGAGGGAAGAATGGTAAAAGGGATGCTTTGGATGAGAGAAAAGCAAGGTGAAAGAAGCAGCAGTGGTTGCGGCATCAGACACACACTCACACAGTAATATTATCTACCAATACTACACGGCTAAAACATTCAGATGAACATATTTTCATCTGTCTTTCCCTTTATCGCCTTTTTTGTTTTCCCTTTGCTGTGCTTATGTGCTCTCTTGGTAAATACTATTTCCTTTTCCTTAACCACCACCACCTCAGTAAAATTATGGACGCACTTATCTAGTTATGCTGGATTTTTATATATGGTTTACATGCATCCTTATGCATTCAGTTCAATCCGTGTATAAATGAGAGGGAGGCGAGGAAGAAATAGAAATACGAGAGGAAGGAGGAAGTGGATAACAGATAACGTTGTATAAAAAAGGAAGAACTCCAATTTGCCCCCTTGCCATGTCTTATTATAAACCTTATTTGATGATTCTTACTTTCTTGCTACGGTATCCTGCTTGCTTGTAATAATGTGTTTCTTCACATGGCAGCCAATCATTGCCTCACTGCTTGTACGAGATTCTGCTTAGCCAAATACAAGGTGAATGCAAAAGAAAGTCAGTAGTTTAATATCAGGCAGAACAGGCCTGTATAAAATATTGTACAATTCTCTACATCAACTTTTTATTATTATGAATGACTTTACTTTGCATTAGCTAACCTCTATCAGCCATCGATTTTGACGAGAGTTACTCAAGGAATGTCATAAAATAATATCCGTTCGCCTCTTTCAGCTTCCGTACTAAAGGAAGTGTGGCTAATGACTAATGAACTTGTCATAATTGGTCCATGCATGAAATTATTTGTTACCGATGGTACTGCGTGTTCCTACTTTTTATATTTAATAAGTTACAGCTTTTGCTGCGTATGCAAAAATGCATACGTGAATAAGGGTAATTTTTTATGCTCATCTGTGTAAGATATAGCACATAAAGATTAAAAAGTAATAGAATAATATTGAAGCTTTCTACTCTCTAAATTGATTATCGTTTTTTATATATAAAGGTTAAAAGTATGGAATAAGGTTGTTTTAAAAAGAAATATATACATGGATAAAGAACGCATTATACTCTATTTCTTTACTTATTTAGTTTGCCTATGACTGCTTGAAAAATATAAACTGATAAGGCACGCGTTGCAAGTTCTTGACACACTTTTACCTGCTTTATTGTTCAAGTGAGTAAACTAGATCACTCTGAATAATTAATGGAGCTCAATATTTCAAGATCTTTTCCAATTTTTGCTGCAATCAATTGAAGTAACATCAAGTAGCTGTGAAATTTCTCAAATAAAAAACTAATACATTGAATCAAAAAATTTTTTTTTCTTGTCTAAATGTTCAACTTGGTAAAAATAATAGAAGAATTGAAAGAATTTCACCTGTATAGTAATAAAGTTTTCAACTTTGACCTGCATGAAGCTTGCGCCTAGGAATCATTTAGACATTCACTTTTATTACAGCTCCCTCAATAAACCACATTTGACAGGCAGGCTGGTGGCAGGTATGGAATAAATTGGAAGTCTTAGCAGGACATTATTAAAAATTTAACAGATTTTACATTTATTTTTCATGCTCCCTGAGTAAAATAGCTCAAGTTATAGCGGGTGTGCTACTTTTATTATACTTAAATAGGATCGCCACACACCTCGAACACGATAAACGACTCGAAGCAGAAGTGATATTTCTTCCTTTTTGTTTGAAAGTTGGAAAAGTAGAACAATGCTTTGAAGGTTACAAAGACAGACTAACAACGAGAGAGAAGTAGAAAATACCGGAGTTTCACTTTCAGTTTCTTAAGTTTAAGAGTATTCTTATATTCATATATTATTATTTTAAACATAGGCAATACATTTGTCCATACAAGACAGCAAAAATTGTCTTTAGAATCTAGAAGGAGAATCTTCTCATTTAATAATTTATCTGATTCAGTTGTGGTAATCTATTATTCATAATACCAATGTGGGGCAACCTTGGGTCGGAAAGTCATGCCATTATCAATTACGCTAGATATGTGTGAAAGAGTATGCCACAGATAAAAAAGCAAAGCATAAATCATTTTCTGAAACAAAACAACATGATTATTTAAGTGAGTGTGTGATGGGGTTCTCTTCTATAGGTATTTATTTCCTAAATACAAACCCAGTAATAATTTTGAAACAACAACAACACTTTCATCAATTGGTTCGATCGAGGTAATGAAAAATCTGAGGAGCTAAAAATGCACTTCATACTACATCCACCTCCGCTAAATATTAGATCTTTTAAATCGCATAAACAAGGGAGATGTAGATGTTACAGACAGTTTGATATTGAAAGGACGAGACTGCAAACGTAGAAAGCAGTAAATAAGGCTTTACTATTCGAAAGGAAGGTATTACATATTTGAAACCCCAAATAGATTATACTATTTGGAAATGATGGGTCCGATGAGATATGTATAGTAGCTTTTGAATTGCCCAAGTAGCTATCGAAAAAACATAGTTGGTTATGTGTCATTCTAAACAGAACTCCAATAATATGCTAACTCTTAAAAGCTCAGTGGTTCAGTGGTTCTGAAATTTGTTCACTTCAAAACCATGATAAATTGGTAAAGCCAAATTGGCATGATGGCATAATTTGACAACGACAGAATAATGACGGCAAATTTTGCTAACTGACAGACAAACCGATATTGGAAGATGAGGCATGATAAATGAGGAGAAAGCAGTCCAAAGGAAGAACCTCTGATTTCAGTACATTATAATTTAGCTTTCTAATATTGTGGTGCTGGCATCACGTAAACATAAATTAATGAATTATTTGAAATTCTGGATAAACAGTTTCATTACTTCCTACAAACGTCACTTCCAGAAGACTACTCAGTGTTAGTCAATATTGACAGAAGGTGTAACTACCGACAAAGTAGTGCTTACGTAAACCGCAAACAAACATCTTCCTGTTCATGCTGTCAATTGTATAGCAGTTGTCTTCTCAGTCTTATAATAGGGTGTTTTAAGGACATTCCCTCATACTCATACCGTACAAAACCTACACGTTAGCTATATGCAACGTGGTCAAGTTCAACCAAATGGTTGCTTAATCTGTTGCAATTTTAAATTCCAACTGCTGAAATTTAATAGAGCTGTAGTGCTTTATTGTTTCATGTCATGTTCTAATTAAACTTGAAAGTAAGAAACGGAGTTAACAATATAAAATCGTTTGATTTGGAATAATCGATGCATTTAGTTGAGGAGTCGTTACTCGTTACTGATCTGAATCTGGATATCTACTTCTGTAAAAAATTTAAAAAAGTAATATAAACAAAAACATCGGAATACATTTTACAGTGAAACTAATTCAGATATTCAATAGGGCATGATAAGTCCTATCAAAATTAGAAATAATACAGCATACATGATAGCGTCTTACTTTTAATGTATTTTTAATTAACCTGAAAAAGCATGCAGTCATCATTTTATCGTTAATAAAACAACAGCAACAACAAGCTTATAGACGTTGTATACTTGGTACATTCAAATGAGTTTATTTGCTCAAATATGGACAGCCACCCTGACACGTAAGCGTTAAATTTGTTAAAGTCGCCTATGCACAATGTCAGCAGGACTTAGCTTTGCTTTCCTCTTTGCTTCCATTTTCTCGCTTTTTCGCATTTTGCTTTTGTCAGTGTCAGCACCCAGCAGCCCAGTACTAGTACTGAGCCGCCTACCCGTCAGGGAAAATTTGCTGGTATTGAAAATCTGTTTGTCAAACATGTAATGAAAGGAACTCTTTAGTGGCACAGATTCAATTCTAAATCCTTTTGACACAGCTCTATTATCCATTTAGAACAAATTAAGCGCAACAACAAGCTTTACAAATTAGCAATGAGCTTCCCTAGTCAAATTAGTCTTCGTATATATAGAAGAATGTACTCCGTATGCGTATGTGTTTACCCATAACGGTCCATAAAGTACATAACGCTTATACAGACCTTGATATGCCCAATTCCAGTTTAGCCTTACTCGCAACTTCGATTTTGATTCAGTGTCACATGTACTGGTACCCTACAAGCCTTACAGCGTGTCACTAGAATAATGCATTATAAAGGATGACTTTTCCAACGTACTTCTTGCATATGAGCATGTGAATTGTAGTGACTTTGTTTTGGACGGTACTTGTTCATTCCGTTTGTTAATGCCATGTCACGCCTCAATTGTTGAATTAGTGCTCATTTAATTTCCATTTCGTTTCTGATCCTTGTTTTCCTTCGATTCAATTATTCATGTATCGAAACCATTTGCCAAATCATATATTATTAAGAGGTAAGTCACATTTCTGGAATAAAGAATATACTATGACTTGGGATTCAGCTTATGTTTTCAATAACTGGTAGCGTAAAGAAATTAATAGATTCGCCTCAATTTACATATATATTCAAAATATGTGCTAATTCATACAGTAAATAGTGTGTATTGTTTAAAAACTAATCGTGTATATACACAGAATTAATATGTGAATAAGTATTTATTTGGCTACTTTGCTTTGGATTTACATGATAGAGGATTTTCCATTCGGTTACATTAGATATGGAATTTGGTAATTTGAATTCATTAGATAGGGAGCTTTGTACACAGCTGGATTCAGGGAATGTTCAGGATTGTAATTTTGACTCTTGACTTCTCATAGGTTTGCATTAGCACGTTTGCCAGCATGAATTACCTGTTTTTCACTAACATCAATCTATTCATTTCGCCATCGACCTATGACTACCGTTTATTAGATTTTGTCGAGATTATTAACATTCTTTCATAATATTCTCTTTTGAGTTGCTGATAAAGTTGAACAAAATGCTTTGCAACTAACAAATCTATTGCTTAAATATAAAAACATGCCCTTTGTTATATTTCCCAATCCAAGCATTGAAACAGTAACTAATCAAGATATGTTCTACGAATGAATTATAATGTACACATCTATGAAATGCGAAAGCAAATCCTTGAATTGAAAAGGCTTGCTTTGCATGGCTCGGCTTCCAATAAGATACATGTTAGCTAGAGCATTTGAACGCCTACTTGATACGCATTTGATGCTGAGTAAAGCATAAACTATGCTAAAAGAATTCCTTAAAACGGAGATAATGCAACGTAGCACAAATTGTTTTGGCGACGAAAGCAACGAAATCGGAAGACTTTCTTTGAAAAAAGGAATTTGTTTCATACCTTTCCATTATACTTTTACTTGTTTATCTTGACTAGAAATTCATAATAGCCCAGACTGTTTGTTATTTGGCTTCACAGCAAAATCATCCTTTTTAAAAATCAGCTTTTTAAGTTGATTCAAACCTTTTGAGTAGTTTTTGAATAATGTAATTTTTGTTGATAATTAAAAATTGATCGATTCTCCTGGCTAATACAGATAATAATAATAATAGATAATTCCCACGCATAATCAAGAAATGATTTTCATACGAACACTTGCTATGCTATATAATCATGCTTTAAGTATTCACTAAGTATTCTAAATGATTTTCAAAGTGAATACTTTTATAAATCACCAAACGCTTGCCTTCGCATGCATGTATTATGTCTACAACCACCATTCCTCTATTCTGCAGTATTCATTTTCAATTTACTAGCTTTTAATAAAGGGCAATTAGCTTTTCCATCTTGCTATTGAGCTTAGTAGCAGTTGACGTTACTACATAACTTTACTCTAATCTTAAGCAGATAATGGATTACAAGTTGAGCTGTCTGCTAGTAGGGAAATCCTGCTTTATCGTACTCTCTTATTACTTGTATGAAGTTTATTACAAGAAACGGAAATTAATCTCATTTATATATCCAGTCAGTCTCAACAAGACTTTTTTAGAGCCGGAAGGAACATTATCGTAACCTTGCTATCGCTAATGTCGCAGGTGACAGACACTATTGTGTGTACAAATCGGCCATGCATTTGAATGGCTGTAAAGTTGACTTTGACGATATCACACGCAACTTGCAATTTCGGAACTGCTATGTTCAAGTTCTGTGAAAAAATCCATATGCACTTCTCCCGAGATAAACTCTTTCAGAATTCTTTCGTTTTATTCCAATTCATCGTTTTGCTTCACGCTGTGGACTTCGTTTGTTTTTTTCCGACGGATATATTAACGGTACCTTTTATTACCACATTAATGATATAATGGTAAAAACAAGGATGATGATTTCAGTGCTGGTCACCAACTGACTCATACACGATTACACCCAAGAATTGCTAATACCTGTTTACTGTAATTGCGTAGTATGATTTTCTAATATAAACATATAAACTGCGCATGATTCCACAAATCCCTAATTTTGACTTTGTTATCACAGAATTACAAAAATTGCTGGTCACCAACTGACTCATAAACGATTACACCCAAGAATTGCTAATACCTATTTACTGTAATTGCGTAGTATGATTTTCTAATATAAACATATAAACTGCGCATGATTCCACAAATCCCTAATTTTGACTTTGTTATCAGAGAATTACAAAAATACACTAATCTACATATAAAGTGAATGTAATAACTTTGCTGCACCTATTTATATGTTTGTCAATATTTACTTACATTTGCAGACGGCCATTCATGTTTTCAGTTTCATTTCATCGTGTAATTTCTTTACTTCCGTAAAACCTTGACATTGAACATTATATATATGAATGCTACTGCCTGAAACTTCTTACATCATTTGGCTTTAAAAGTCAGTCAGGGTCCAGTCATGCATAAATTGACCACTAGAATCCGTCCTTGTATGATCCAGAGCAATTTGGCACAGGAAGTACTTTACAAATGTTACTGTAGAAAACTCTTTACTTTCTAGTATATGCGCTTGACTCATTGACTTTAATTGGTGGAAAATGCTAATATTCCAACGCTGACGAAGTATTGTATCGTCGTCTCTTCTCTATATGCGAAATTTTATGGTGTAACATGGAAGGAGCAGCAGATTGAGCAAAATCTTGCCAAGTTGGTAGAGTTTCACGATAAGATCAAAAAGCTTGCAATGTAAAAATGAATGTCGCCGCATGTCTGATTTTCACTTTGCTGTTCCATGTCAAAACAAGTCACTTTAGCAAGCTATGAATGATCTCTGCCTCACTGCATGTTACCTCTGCCATTTCGTTAACTACTCTAACCTTTCAAGCTTTTTCCAACGCTGACGAAGTATTGTATCGTCGTCTCTTCTCTATATGCGAAATTATAGGGTGTAACATGGAAGGAGCAGCAGATTGAGCAAAATCTTGCCAAGTTGGTAGAGTTTCACGATAAGATCAAAAGGCTTGCAATATAAAAATGAATGTCGCCGCATGTCTGATTTTCACTTGCCTTGTTAACAAGATAAAAAGATGCTACGGTAAGATATGATCAAACAGTGGAACTTTGAACTCTGGGTGCATAAATAAGCGAAGCAGGTCGATAGCCTTTTTCGCAGAATTACTAGCATAATGTACGTATACTACACTAATACTGAAACAGACAGTCGCCTTTTCATCATGTATCCACAAAGCAATGACTTTTGCATATTATCCATAGTGTTTTTAGTGGATGAGTAAGTAAAAAAGAGCAGAGAGGCAGATCAGATTGTGTAGCATTGGAGAAAGCTTGAAAGGTTAGAGTAGTTAACTGAAATGGCAGAGGTAACATGCAGTGAGGCAGAGATCATTCATAGCTTGCTAAAGTGACTTGTTTTGACATGGAACAGCGATGGCCCGGTTGCACTTTTCATTACACCATCAGCAGGGGTCGTGTTATATATTATGTTACCAATTGAATACGTATGGGTGGACAGTGTTGACTGACAATGACTACGCAATGAAAATCGAGAAAGCCCTTGTATGTATGTATATATTATTTATATACAATTTGTCATTTGATATATCCTGGAGGTTCAGATCATACGATCAAGCAGAGAAAGACAGAATAGCGTAGTAAAAGTAAAAAATATAATAGCCTGGTGTGAAGGTTAAATAAAAAAAGAAATAAGGATCGCTTTAAAAAGGTTCGATTGTTTTGTTCAGTAATAATACAGATGGACTTAAGATGCCTGTTCAAATTTTTAAGCACTTAATATTAATTGTTTGACCGCTTCATTCACAAATAATACCCTTAGGTCTGTATTTTTGGTCATTATAATGAGATTTGTATGGCAAATACCCAACGTATGCATAAAGTTGATAACACTTCAGTCCTTTATTGTGAATATTCCGCTTATGTGGTTGATGGTGACGTACATGAATAGATGCATGAATGTTTGGATAGTTATACATCAATCGAGTAATATCTATTAATATTATGTCAATTAGGATTATAGATATGGTTGTAGGCAGTGATATGAAAAGAGAAAGATGGAATACTTGTATTCAAAACTAAAAATATCCTCTAAGGTTGTAGGCTTATTATTATTACATGAGTTAGTATTTCAGTATCTCATGGCTACATAATTTAACTCAAATTTCCTTTCTCCAGACTTTCGACAAACGTTTATTCATTTGTCATCATAATGCTTCAAATAAGTATGTTTTTGAAACTGGGAAATTCGCAGGTGGCTTTGAAGTTTTTTGGAACATGACGTGTCTTTTTTCTTACCTTTCACTTGTTCTCTTTTTCGCAGTAAATATTTCCTCTAACTATTATCCGAAAATTGTGTTTGTTTACATAGGCATTTTTTACAGTTTGAGCCGCGGATTATTTGCATTCAAATAAAACCGTATACCTACCTAATATCGAATGAGCAAGAAAAACTAGACCCTTTCATAGTATGTAAAATGATAGCAACGCGAAATTTGGAAAAGTATCATGTTATGTATTTTATTTTAACTGTTTACTGTATACGATTTTATTTCAGATATCTACAATGGTATAATCATTAATTTTTTAAATATTCTTTAACTGAATCTGCTTTGTTCTGTATTTTGCATATTACATATAAGTGTTGAAAATAAGCTTTGAATTTTTAATACATTTCTTTCGATATTTGATAGTATTAAAGAGTTGAATTAGATTAGGTACACATGAAACGCTTTATCGTACGTCTAAGGTATAAAATCTTCTAATAAATAGCTAAACTTAATTCTGAGACTAAGAGTTTTCTAAATGTCAGTAAGCATAATTGAAGGTTCTGCCATTAACTGTTCGCCGTAATTTCACAAATGAGCGTGAATTGCGCTTACCAAATGCACCATTTCCGTCACTACCAGAATACTCCCTGGTTGAAGGTTTGGGCGGTGGTGGGCCATACGTTGAAGCAGCAGTGGCGGAGTTTTCGGCAGCAGCGTATCCGCCTCCAGCATTATTACCTCCATTACTGGAGTAACCTCCGCTTGAGCTTGTAGCCCCATTTAACAGTACTCGGTATTGTCCGCGTGTCTGATGGCCATTTCGTTCCTCCTCGTGACCAAACTGTGATCTATCATTCACGCCATACTCAAACTTGTAATTAGCAGGACTCTGCAATTTTTGAATTTGAGTAACTTCGTATTATTTGCTTCAGATCACATTTTCAAACTAACCTTGTCAAGCGAAATCAGTATATGGGCATATGAAGATTTATTTTTGGAGGAAGGCAATTGAAATAACAGTAAATAATAATCATAATAAATAACTCACATTTGCGTCGCCTTTATCGACTCCCTTTGAAGACGTTGCCGACGCTTGATACCCCACCCCTTCCACAAAATACCCATTTTGTACTATAGCCGTCAACATGAATAGCAACAGCATAAAGTTCATCTAGAAGGAAAACATACAATTTGGAAGCAATTTTCTGGCACAATGTTGTATCGCAACAAAATGGGAAAGTCTTTTTTTGGTCGCAAATAAGTCTAAGATATAATATTTGATAAAGTGGTGAGCATTTTCATACAATTCTTTAAAAATGTTAAAACCGGCCTACTAAAAGCTTTTGTTATGTTATAAATGTATGATAAAAATAATTGCACATTTTTATAATAATTGCATAGTTTATATGTTATTCTTCGCTCTTCTCAATACACGCTTTTTCTAGACCGATGGAGAGAAAGGAATATAGGAATAGGAACTGCTTTATGCATACTGCCCACTTTCTTTCCCATCCAAGTTCGTACACTTGCAAAAAAATATTCCTAAAAGTATTAAAACTCTTTATCAACATCGCTTCATCGCTCTACTTACTACGTCTTGAGCCACATTAGGTATGCATGTGATAACGGTCATATAGGCGATAATAAGCATACACGCGTGTGGTTAGTCCATATAGCAAAATATTTATGGGCCAAGCTATCAGATCACTTCAGACATGCAACACCAAGCCAGGGACAAGGGAAAAGGAATAAATTGGTTATTGTATTTCTATTGGTTGGTAGTAGAGCATATTTAAAAATTAATATGCTATACATACAATGTAAATATGTGACTATGTGACCCACCTTTTATCCCCATATTAAAAATGGTAAGCTGGGTTAAAGTTCGTATTATTCTTATTTTCAACACGACGTTATCAGACTTCTTACCAGAGAAAAGCAGCTCTATATAAAAATTCCTGTTTTTGGAACACGCACAATGAGACTGGATATAAAGAAATTCGGAGAAAGGATAAGCTGGGCATGGAAGTGGGAGCGGTTTGCTAATCCGTAAACGAAACGTTTTTTACAACTAACGTCCCTACTGAAGTAACTGAAGAAAACCATATTTTATTCAAATTCCCTGTTGTAGTCTCTGGCGTAAGTACATTATCGTTGCTTTTATGATATTTTAGTACAAACTTTTGCGATATGTTGCTGAAAGCATTACAATTTACATTTCTAAAGAGTTTTAAAAATCTTACCAGCACACATGTCATTGCCGAGAACCTCTAGAATTACGTTCAAGTACTGAAGATTTTATTTATTTAAAACTGGAACTGTGGAACTTTTACTATCCGATTGATTCGATGAAAAGCTTTGAAATACGATTGTAAACGTTTTTAGTGGTTATGCTGCGGATAAAATGTTTTTTAAACGAAAACAAGTAATACTTAGAAGAAACAAAGAGCAAGCCAGAAAACTTATTGATGATGCACTGAAATTTCTGTAGTTATTTCTAAAAACTTGCAAATATGCCCATTAGATACTTCTGGCGTTATTCATGTATTTGTAAAATTTTGAAAGTTACGCAAAAAGTTACGCTAATAAAAACGATAGAAGGCAGAGTAGATATGCCTTTGGAATTATTAACCTCTGACTGGCTGACATACAAAAGTGAGTTAGGTTTCTAAATAAGTCCTGTAAATCTTGTAGT
The DNA here is from genome assembly GCA_027744375.1 of Orchesellides sinensis. Taxonomy (NCBI): domain Eukaryota; kingdom Metazoa; phylum Arthropoda; class Collembola; order Entomobryomorpha; family Orchesellidae; genus Orchesellides; species Orchesellides sinensis. The sequence continues at coordinate 3,952 of JAHZNG010001280.1, read as the reverse complement.
TTTGTTTATTTCTCCTCCGTATAGGAACACCTAACGAAAGCTATAACAAAAGTGGTTCGAAATCCAATAACTCATCTTGATTTTATACTCGTCAATGGAATGCATGTTACAAATAAGTAACTGTGACACAACAACCTGGCCCCACGATGCATCGCTCATCAACAAATTCTATCTTAAAGACAATCTTGCAGTTCAGTTAAAAATTTATGATCAAACATTGTTTCGTACTGGGTTTAGTTAATTCCATTCTCAACATTACTGCCCATTCAATTGTGACTAATATAATACATCGAATCATCATAGATTCAAGATAAATTACATGAAAATGATATGATGCACAAATACATTCAATCTTTTGTAAAGGTTGCATCTCCCACACTACGCAACCCTACATGGGTAATTGAAACATCGGACTTTCAAGTACAACGAGCAAAGATATGAATATTTAATTGCAAATTGCTATAATTATACGATGCTGAGACGGTAGGGGTACATATTGCAGCTAAACAAAACAATCTAATTCTAATTAATAAAAGGAGCAAATTGAAATACGTACTAGTTAAGAAACAATAAATTTATATGTACTTTATTTTAAAGTTACATTTAATACAAATACCTAGGGCTGTTGCGAAACACATTTTCATTAATTAAATTACGTAAATTTAATATTTAGTACTGATCAATATTAAGCTATAACCTTTCAAACATGATCGGATGTCTAGATAGAGTTTGGACATGACATGAGTAAGTTTAGTGTAGCATAGAGACATGGTTTTTGTAAAACCACTGGAGGTCCACCTAGTTCGTGAGGACGATAATTAAAATAAACAATACACGACCCACATAAAACTTATTATTTTGTAGTGAAAATTTCAGTGGTGAGAAACAATAAATAATCATATTTCTCTGCCCTCCTGTGAAGCAGACGACAAAATTGATTTTCAATGAACTATACTTGTTTCTTATATTCACAATATACATAAAGTAAGTAAGAACGCGAATTTACAAAACTGAATAGATGCACACATTCCTTTCTGTTACTTAATCCCAGTCTAAGCATTGAGATTGAGACACATAGGTACACAGTTTGTCTGAAAGCTTTTTTATCCCCGAATCACAAGTAGTGAAATCCGAAATTCATACATAACAAAATAAACCCTTTTCCATTTTACTAAGACTAGTTTCTACATATAATTCATTTCTTCTTCTCAAGAATAAAAGTTCTAAGTCATGAAATCGTGTTTTGGTTGTAGACATTTTCGAGTTAACGAAGCATGAAGAGTTTTAAAGTGTGCAATATTATAGCCCTAAGCACAAGCTGCTAGCCATGTAACTTTGTTTCTTAAATCTGCTTTAGTTAGACTGCTTCACAGCTCTTTGAATGTTTAAAAAATTTGGTCGATTGGTGTTGTGTGCTCTAAAACGCAAAAATGAAAAAGCTGATACACAAGGTAATAACCCGCAGAAAGACTATAAAAATGCGCGTTAATTGATTGGTATATCATTTCACGATAGCTATTTTTTGTAGAAACATGGCTCGGCAAAGTCAGCTAAAGACTTATTAAAAAGCCCATGTATTATACATGTTAGAAAATGATTATTGTCACACTAATTTGTGCCTAGGTTCCAACCCAGACAGAAATGAACGATGTGGACCCACACAAGCGCAGACAAGCTTTCCCAGTTCAAAGTCTCACACAAGGAAACGTCAACGGTATTAAAGATATTTGATTAATAGTTTAGTTAGAAAATTTTTACCATAAAGTCGAATTTTTGTTAATCTCGTCAACTATATAATCCCTTGATCATATGCCCCTAGCACTCTACCCGAGTCTCGAATGAAAATGGGACTCCTTCCACCAAAATTTCCTAAAGGAATGGATGCGAAGTTGGACGCACATGGGACTGCGGGTTTAATGGCCAAATTAAGCAAGAATAATAGTTCACCAGTCGAAGCGTCAGTTTCTGTACACACAGTCAGCTCGATTAAAACGGAAGATAATCCTCTTTTCCAAATTTCTACTCTGCAACAAAACGGATGGTATGCCACATTGTTATACATGTTTAATATTATTAATAAGATTTAAAAATAAGTTCTCAGTAAAATATGGGGATGATAGTCGATAGTAATTTTTCTTATTAATTTTTTATATAGCATCGACTTGAATTCGCTGAAGAATTACGCTAAGAACTCCACTTGTGCAAATGATGTAAATGAAACCGAGCAAGTAAATCGGGTTGCTATTTTTTGTGGGAAGGAGAAGAGGCAGCAGGTCGTTCCCTGCTCAGTTAGGTGTCCTGCAAAACTAGGAAGTATGCCAGAGCTTCAGTGTACCTTGTGTCTGTTTTATTACCATTCTGTTTGTCTCAGGTTGCCGGCGAACATGACTTATCTTTGCTTCTTGTGCCCGGTTAGTTTGTTATCGTTCTTTTATTAGATATTATAGCTTACATTTATGTTTGTACAGTCAGAACTTTGTTCTAATTTAATCAGTGTTTTTATATTACATAGAACTGCCACATGAGGACTTCTAAGTACATTTCACACGCTGTTGAAAACAATATTAGAAATATCGTTGCACCTCGCCTTCGTAACGTTTTACCTACTAAGATGAAGAGCAGTCTCGACATTCAATCTTATTCAAAAATGACTGTTACAGACAACATAGGATCTTATCCAAGTATGGATGCTGGTGCTTGTTTTTCTGTTACATTTATTCTGATTAGTGAAATCTAGGAGAATGCTGATCTATATTTTTCTTTTTTATAAGGTCCAAATGTCCAGCAACTATTACCAGCGTATGAAGGTGTTCACCATGGACAATCAGGCGCCGTTAGCTCAAATTTGGCAAGTGTAAATGATATTCCTGTTGGAGTAGCTTCTAAATCTAAGAAGAAGGCAAATAATAAACCGCGAATATCTACAGGTACAGAAGTTGCATTATATAATCCACACCATGTTCAGAACTTACAGGCCAACGGGTTGCAGCAAGTTCAAGAATCCAATGGCCAGTATTCCCTTGTCCCGTTTTCTAGTTGCGCAATGTCCTGGCAGTGTCTAATTGATCAAAATAGTAGTCGCATACCCCTGGGTCCTGGTACTATCCCTGCTATTCCTCAGAGTGCTAATGTAAAAATTGTTAAAATCGGGTCTAGAGAGTTGCATTTGTGCCCTGTAAAACAAACAAACAAGTCCTCCAGTCGTTAGCCAGTGCAAAACCTATATCTTAATTTAATGCTACAGAATTATATGTTACGATAATGTTTTTGGTCTTTATGTGAATACGTTCGGGTGTGTATGTACGTAATATGCATAATAGTTAGTATAATATATAACTCGACTTGAAATATATTTTACTTTATCAATAATGGTTGCCCAGTTTTCATTTTTAATGTGTTGTACAGTGTTCCTTGGCCAAACTGATCAACTTTCAATTAAGTTTCCAAAATAAAATCCCCTTTGCTAGATACAAAATTTAATGCTGATTCTGATGTGGTGTTGTTTTTTCGAAAAATCCGTGTTATAAGGTGCGTAATTAGCACAAACATGTTTTACCCAAACCATCTTTCAATTTGTCTCTGTTTCTGTTTTGTCGTTTTTAATACCTTATAACAAGGATTTTTGAAACAAACAACCACTGATAAGAATTAGCGTTAAATTCTGTGTCTGGCAAAGGTAGTTTCGTTTTGGAAACTCAAGTACAAGTTGGTCATTTTGGCTAAGGAAGATTAATTTTTATAGCAAAGTGTATGCAATGCATGCATTAGGTTGCTACTGGATGTTGATAAATGAAGGGTGATTTGGGTGACATGGGTGATTCTTGGGAGGGTGTATGCATGCATTTGTTGTATATAATGCATATTTATATAATTTGGCCGCACTATAAGCTGATAATTAAAATATTTTAATGGGGGCCTGATCTATAATTAACTTTTTTGGGGTCCTTTATCA
>JAHZNG010001279.1:0-11737 GCA_027744375.1 Orchesellides sinensis | reverse complement strand
AAGCCTTCCTATACGAGGGAAAAGATGGATGAAAAATGTACACATTGAAATATTATTTAACCAGAAATGAAATATTTTTTAAGGACAAATTCACATTTAAAAGTAGAGCATATCAAAACTACCTCGACTCGACAATGCAGTTTCTTCAATATTTAATTTTATTCCCCCAAAAATGCATACAGGAAAAAATAATGAGTTCTTAATTTGTTACGTAAGGTGCACATTTTTTATAGATGAAGTGTGAACAAGCAAATGAATAATTGGGTAGCGTAGAAAGTTGTACATGAAAAAGAATAGGATGCTTTCTAACAAATACTCGCTTACCGGCTCGGAATCAGATGAGTATGCAGACTCCCACTCAGAGTTACTGTTATCACATGTGCTCCCACTACTCCCACTTGCATCGTCTGAGTCAAAGGATGACCAGAGTGAAATTGATTTATAACCACTTTTGCTATTATTATTTGTATCGCTACTAGTTCTCTTAGCTCTTCCAGGAGATTTTTTACAAAATGGGTGGGACTGATGTATAAAGGAATTAAGCTTTTTATTTTTCACAAGTTCAACCTTTACTTGACCTCCTTTCCCTTCAGAATATCGGCTCACTATTACTTTCTTTGAGTCACGATCCAGTTTTACCAAACAGTTTTTGGCCAATGAGGCCGGTGGCTGATACACGCAGGTTAGCATTGTAATGAAATTTTTAGTTGGTACGCTTGGGGAAAACAAAGGCTTAAACCATTTACGGGTTTATAGCTGGGTTGTATTTTTAATCATGTTATGACTGTCCACTCTTAAAAACCAAAGGTCAAGCTTTTCCAAAAATGTGTTTCAAGTCAATGCTCGCTGTATCATTGGCTCTCAAGAACCAGCAGTGTTGTCTCAAAGTAACTTTACTTTTTTCTTTATTAAGAAAAGTTCACCTGGAATTTTTTTCCATGTTTCTATTTCACAAACTGCATACTTTCCAAGTTACCAGAGTGTTTTTTCCTTTCACTCTTATACAAAAGGCCTTATCAGACACGTTGAAAAGCTGCTGACCATCTGAACTGTCAAATGTGTAGACGCCACATTCTTGAGATTAAACAGACAAAACTTTGCAAGTTTTGGTATCTTCCAACTCTAAACAGACCTCGTTTTTTTCTGCTGTTGAATGCCTTTTACTGTGCATGAGTCGTGATCATTCTGATACTTTGCTCGTGTGATACGTTCATTGAAAATCAGTTGTAATATCTTCTCTTTGAACAAACTTTTAACTTGAATCTTCCATTTACTTGATCCTTTCTACTTTCCCCGTAAAATCCAAATAACTTTAGTTAGTCGCAGTAGTAGAATTGACTTGAAGAAGTAAAGTGAGGAGAAACACCCATGTGACTTTGATATGAGATTTATCAAGGGAACACCTGTTTCGTTTCCCGTCTGCTCTCTTTCCTTTTCACTCTACTTTCCCTGAGAAGTAAGTCGTCCTCAAAGAAAATCCAGTCCCATCCACTTCCACCTCTCTCGTCCTCTTCTCAGAAGGGTCGTGTAGGTATTAGTTTGTTGTTGTTGGACATATAGTGTAACGCATAGTTTAATGTATTTTAAGTAGTAACAACCGATCTACGTAGTAAGTAGAAAATACCTGAGTCGAACACTATATTACGTAGTAAAAGCAATGGGGCTTACTTGTTTTAAGTCAACCTTGGATATTCCCTATATGCTTAGGGTAAACAAGGGACAGATATTGTTAAAGACTAAAAAGAAAGCGAGGAACAAACTTTTCTATTATTTTTTTTCAGGGAAATGCCAAGTAGTAGTCATACCCAAAACTTTAAGCTGAGTCCAGCGTATTATCCCTTTTCCAGAGGATTCAGCTGCTACAAATCCGTTACATGTTACTTAACAAACTTTAAAAATGCATATACATATATAGTTGCATGTAGGTATATATGCAATATGCAACAATAATCTGAACTAAGCACAGAGGGACAGATGCTTAGCTTACTTTGCTTTTACCATAACCTTTCCCTGGAATACTGTGAGCAAAAGAGAAAACAAAACTGGACACAGCTGGATTACTTTATTCTCTGTTGTCTGTCCATTTTTGGCAGCTCCTATATGTATAAACTTCTCTTGGGACTATTACGATATGTGTGTAGTTATATTTTTTCCAGTTATGTTTTCGTTTTTCCAAGAGTTGTTGCGCCTCCTTTGCAATTTGTAGCTTCACCAAGTGACTCCAGTGCCGTGCTTTTTCCAGCCTGTACTAAATTATTTTTATGTGTTCACAAACTCAAAGCACACATACAACTTTGTCTTTGTATAATCTATAGCAGGTTCAGGTAGCAGGCGAGTGAATGTAGTAATGAGGAAGATGACACGTACTGTAATATTTCATAGGGTCTTTGCTGACCTTTCAGTTGGATCTTTTGTGTTTACTTTCTTTGCTACCAAAGAGAACGCTCACTTTTGCCAGCCCACCTTTTCCTTTCAATACGTAAAAGAGTAATGGGCCAGTCTTTGAATCTTGATAGTCTTGCTACGCCGTGTTGCCTTTGAATGCACATTCCATCAAACACTGATAAATCGTTAGAAAACTAGACGCTTCTTTGTAACATTAAAGTCATGCTGGGATCCTCCTCCTGACACCATTATGGTTAGGTAGTAAATTACTAATTGCTGAAAGTAATTACAAATGTCTTCGTGCTTCAGTGCATTAAACGTAGTTTCTCAAACTTTCAACAGGCCCAAATGTATACATGAATACTTGTTCACGTATGGATATAAGAAGAGCCAAATAATTGACATACGAGAGCAGAAGCGGTGAGAAGATGATTATTTTTTAAAAAGGAATCTAGCAACTTGTTGAAGGGTCTATTTAATTTAAATTGCCGATGTTGTCAATGATAATGGTGATGAGGTGATGATAAAGTGAGAGATGAACTTGTGTAAGTGAACTTCAAACAAAATATAATTAAGATAAAAGTTTTCTATACTCAATTTGCGTTGGCAGATGCGCACAAAGGCTTAATTTCCAATTACAATCAAGTAAATGCTCTTTTTGTCTGTTTTCTACACTTGTCAAACCAGTGTTCAATAAGCTTTCTTAAAGAAGAAACAAAGTCAAGTTAAAGTAAATCCTATTGACTGTTTTGTTTACAAAAAAGTCTTCAGTTTGTTAAAACTTTTCTGTACTGCGAACTTTTTCCGTGGGAAGATATTGCAAAACTCTATTTACTGCGAAGTAATAAGGCGAAATTAAGCATCCAGAAGCGATTGTTTAGTGGCACAGAGCAGCTATTTTCTTTTAAAAACGATTTGAAATAGAAGCCTCCTCTTGTTGCTGCAAGACTGACAAAAAGTATCTGGTCAACTTGGCAAATATGTACATGGCCAACCACACACCAAGTATTTTTCTACGTCCCTAGAGATTTGAAGTGGATATGTCTGTTATGGGATGGTAGTGTCTACCTATCCATCCAGTTCCTTTCTGGACTGCTCTCTCACTGAGGCAACCAATCAAGCATGGCAACCACCGACAGCTATGCGTACTACACGGGGCTACGGATGAGAGATACCAACAAGTTGCTTTCATTCATTGATTAAAAACACGGCATTTGTTGTAACCCTTTTTTTTGCTACTCCAAACATCCACTGATCCACGTTTGTGAAGATCAGTCCCCGTCCAAACTTGCTTACAGGCTTGTTGGTAGTACGCCTATGCCTATTGCAACAGCGTTCTTTACACGGGGAGAAAACTCGCCTCTGTGAATTTGTTTGTCTTACTCTGCTCCCATTCTGCCACTAGAACATCAATGGTTACCCAAGCAGTTAACACAGCACTTGAATTTCAACAGTAAATTGAAAAATGCACGCAACTGCTGTCAACACGGGATAATGGATACTGTTATTTATCACTTTTTGATAATCAATAGGCACACACCACCAAACGACTGTCAACAGTTTTTAATGGGACCCTTGCACCTGTCTCGGCGTAAGGAAACTGACTGTGAACATAGAAAAACTTGAAATAGACAGTGGCTGCATGTGAATGTGACTGACCATCAAATTTTTATTTTCGCTTTTGTGACAATTATGTAGATTAAAGGGATTCTTCCATTTTAGCTCAAATTGAATAGTGATTGTTTGCAGGCGGACTGTGCTATTACAAAATTTAATAAAATCGACTCAGGAAATTATTATTGAAATTGCTTTGAGCGTTAGCGTCTGCTAGCCAAGAGCCGATATGGTGTTTGCAGAAAATTTGAAACCGCTAATAAGGAAGTGAGTCGGATCATATATGCAAGCAAGGCTTTTACTCCTATTCATTTACCGCTGCTGTGATAGATGACTATGTCCGTACTTGTACTCATCATCTCATTAACTATGTTTCCTTTTCGTTCATTATCATTTTTTTAATCTGAATATAATCAACGAAAATTGCATCTTGAAGCACTTTCATAACACAGCAAGTAAAGGATGTTGTGATATAATGTGTAAAAGGTTCATCTCCGATTTCACTGTCAATAATAATTCACATTTCACTTATTACACAGCCTTTTTTCTTGTTCTTAATGGTAATAAGTACTTGTCGCTTTTTTAGAATAGTTTAAAAAAGGATAGTTTAACAAGCAAGTTAACAATATACGCTCTCTCTCTCTCCTATTTTGTCTTTAAGTGGATATTACACTCTTCTGAGACGAACACAGGGTGGGTAGAAAAAAGAAATAAATATTACTTTTTTCGCTACAACTCTTCAATCTTAAATGTCGATCTTAAAAAGTTTTGTGATCACATTGCCATCCCAAAAGTCATTTCAATCTTACAAGATAACTTATGCTTAACGAAGGCCAAATACATAAACTTGGAGATGATAGTGCCTCGTGCTCTTCTGTCTGCATTCAAATCATATCCATATCATCACTAAAAATATAACAACTTGTACATATTTTGTATATGCGTAATATGTACAAAGAGCTCAGAATCAAGTTAACTAATTATAATTCAAAACCTAAAGCATCGTAATCGCTATCTCGCTAACAATAGTATGATGTACGAGAACGTTAACGTGAAGAAAGAGAGAAGATGACTGTGAGGCAAACTGGTTTTCTTGTTGCAGATTTATGCATTAACATTTAGTAGTTTGTTTTTATGCATAAAAATTGTGGATGTAAATGTTTATACTACTACTGTCGTGCGACACTCATTTTAGTGGTTTGTAACCTTTGCTCTTGTTAGAAGGAATATACGACTGCATCATTTTTTTTTCTGTTTAAACATGGGATCCTTTTTACTTATGTAGTTGGTGACAAGTGTTTTACACGTCACAATTGAAATAATATAGCTTCAAATAACTATTTTCTTGTCAGTTTGACGTATTTCAAAAAATTCAATCAGTATCTCGCAACTGTCAAACATTCAGACATTTATCAGTCCTTTTTTTATATTTTTTATCTTTAAAAGAGAAAATCAGATTGAAGTTTGGTTGTAGACAAGACAAGCAATCACTTTCTCGGCTTGAAAAAAATTAATTGGTTGGTCTAGACACACACGTACACAGCAAATATTCTGACAGTTGTGAAAGGGAGTAAACTGTGTACACGCACTAAAAACTGTTATCAACAATGGGATACAAGCACGGCACGGCTGTATCTGACACGAATTAGATATTATTATGCTCTAAAAAAATAGTAAGTAATATGTAACAATGTACATTAAGTTACCAACCAACTGTTACAACTTCCACCGCACACACAGTATATGTATATTTTAAACAGTACATAAAATTGTCTGTCAAGTTAGAGTTCTTATATTCTTGTATTCTTACAAATTAGTTTTAAAAATAAGACGAAAAATGAGGAAGAACCTGGTGCTGCTCACTTTGTCTGCTTTACAGAGAAAAAAAGCAGCAAACTTCCCTTCCAGGGTTCTGCGAAAAGACTGTTACTTACACCGGAAAGTTTTCCTCTTTTTCCGTATGCAAGCATATACACAGCAACATATACGAGCGGAGAAAGGAAATGCTTTAACTCAACCCGGGGTTCGGAGGAATATGAGAACAGCGAAAAAGAGAAAGTGCCAAGCTTGCACAAACGAAATTCGGTATGTATGGATATAATAGTCCCCTGTTTCCAGCAGCTGAAGGGACTTACAATGTTTCATCCACTTTCGGTGAGCAAGTCTGGTAGTAATATTGCTGTGAAGTTGTTGCACGAGAAAAAAGTTGTTTTCCACTTTGGGGTCTCGTGTGTTGTGGAGGATGAGACTAGTAGTTTTGACTAACAAAAGAGAATCAGTATATGTATTTTCCACGGTCAGTCAGGAGAAGTGTTTCAGTATGAGATCCAACAGAAAATGTGGAGAGCTATCCACCTGCTCGTGCCTTTTGTTGTTCAGCTTTGGAACTGCTACTCCATGAGGAAGTTTGCTTTCTTTTCCAGTAGTACCTTTCACTACCAGCATGAAGACACCCAAGGAGCTGTTGCTGTATATGTTGGATGCACTCTGTGAGTTGGAGCCCCATGCTAACACGCAAATTTTCTTGTATGCTAAAACCGTCAAGTTCTTGTTTCGTCTTACACTTTTACATATATGGTGATACGTAGAACATCACACTGCCTAACAACAGGATGTCTAAAGATTTCTTTTGCTAACCCTTTGATGTTTCTTATTGCTGGAAATACAGCGTAGTTTGTATAACGGTATGTACTTTGGATAAGTATGTATGTATTTCATGAATCGTTTAGTAGTCTTACTATACATGGATGTACACACAACATCTTTCAACACCGACTCTGAATAGGAACCATAAGGCGACGTCGCGAAAAAATCACTTTAGTCAAGTAGTTTTTGTGCTGCAATTCCCATTTGCATGCAATAATGTTCAATTCAATGGATAAATTGGCATTGTAAGAATAAAATGGCATTTGAACTGAGGATTTTTGGCTTACAAGGTAGTCTGAACTTTCAGTTTAAAAAATAAATGGATCGGTGTACCTGTCATTTGCTCATGTTGATACTTATACCTAATGTAGAGTTCATATAATGCCTTATTTTATCCAAGTTATTTTACCAATCTTACCGAAATATAAATGCATAATTTGTCAATGTCAATACTGGGAGTTTATTATATTATAATGAGACGAGGATCGTATTGTCCAGGGTTTACATCCATTTTTAGCTGACTCGTAGTCACATGTGCTAATTTAGTACAGATATTATGTTGTATAAACTTTTAAATTGAGAGGTATGTACTATATCGTCTTCTCTCCTTCATAGCACATAAATACAAGTATTTATTCGGCTGACACAACACCGTTGCGTTGTTGAGTTGACCACCAATGCATACATACAAGGGTAAATCAAATACAATGAGTTATGCAATACATAATGACAGTTCCTTCGGTTCAAGGTTTGGCTTTAGTTGGCGTTGGCGTACATTGTACAGTAGAAACCGAGTAATGGAGAAAGCAAAACGAAATTTTACGTATAACTCAAACAAGTAACTTTTGATATTTTTTTGCCCATATGCTTTTCATAGACCACATTTTATGTTCCTCTCTTACTTTTTTTCAGTTGCGCTTATTCCAGGAAGTAAGCAATCTTGTGCCCATAAGTATTACTTAACTATCCTTTTCTTTGGTCAAAAAGTTGTTGAAAAGTATTTTTCCTCCTGGACAGGCACAGAAAGGTTTGGACTCAGACAACAGGCAACCAACAAAGTTCGGAAATGTACTAGTGTGACTCTATATGCAAGTACTTTTGGTAAGATTGTGAGAATCAAGGAAAGAAGTAAAGCACATGGAAATACAAAAGTCCAGGGTCCAGCTGGCAGATTGGACAACATATCAAACATAAAAAAGGAAAGATTTTTTTCCATTCTACTCCTATTGTATATAGATATGTATATTACATGCATCTACTGGGAAGACTATATACTGTATGATGTATGTATCTACTATAGTCACGAAATACAATTACATTTATAAAAGTATCAACACGATGTAGTATGTGCAGCGGCAAGCTTTCTCTCTAACTCTTGATTAAGGCAGTCTCTTGTTAAGTTTTAATACGTGGCTGTTACATGAGATTTTAGTTTTCACTTTGGTGGGGCAGCTTGGTATTCTTGGCCGCGTGCACAAAACTAAGTTACAGATTTATGTACCTTTCTTCCATTGCAACCTTCATACAGAGGTAGCACGTATGGAAAAATTAGTAAAAGAGTTAGAAGGAAAGAAAGTCAGAATTTCTCAAGCTCGTTGGTCACATGGTCAAGCCATGACTCATATATAAAAGCCATTGTGTAATGCATAACATCTGTATTCGATAAACACTGAATGAAGTATATAACAGCTTACTTTGTAAGTGTATCGTACTTAAGCAATAGTTTCATAGTTCCCATACACAATACAGCCTTTTTATTGTTTACAAAACTGGAATCTGCTGTAAATCAATCATCCAGCTTGGCAGCGTTAGTGCACTTGACGTTGACCTGACGGCATACCGGAATGTACATTGTAAATAGGAAATCGTGTGTGCATAATGCATGGGTACGTTACACATAGCATAATATACTATACCCTATTTGAGAGAGACTCCAGAAGCAAAGTTTCTTCTGTGAAGGCCAAGATCACTTTTGACATTTTATGACGGTCTGTAAGCCCTTGAAAGGCCTGCCCTTCTCATAAAATATTAGGGCTAGTGCTTGCACGTACATACAGAAATGCATCCGGATAACAGTTACCAAATTCATATGTAAAACTATCGATTAAAGGGCAACATTATAGTAAGCAATGTTAAAATACTGTTTTAGGGCAGTGTATTAAATAAGTAAATAAAATATGTATGTATTTTGAAACCTAAAATAACACACTTGTATTTCACATCAGAAATGTATAAAATACAGTTTTTGTTTGTATTACACTGGCATTACAAGGTCGGAGCGACGAGCTCAAAAGTTTACAAACAACTTTTTGTTTTCTTTACTTGCCTCTAATGAATGTGCAAAAGTAACATTAAAGGATTGGCTGGAATCAATGAATGCCATGAATACACTACCAAGGATTCTATGATCGCCCTTTAGACGCATAAATTTAGTGTAAAGGACATGCTTAAAGTTCGATATCAAACAATTTATGAAATAATAGCGATATAATATACAGCACGTCTACATTGAAGCTGAATTATTTATGTTTTATACAGTGTATGTATGTACAATTTGCTTATAGGGAATCTATTGAAAGAATATTGAGATTAGATGTGTTTTTGACGTCTGCAAGTTATCCGCTGATGAAAACATAAAAGAGGATAGGCACATTCTGTATATGATAAAGCACACGTACGCACTTTTGACTTTAAAAACTCTTTTTCGCTTTCCTGTTTATCGCATATTCCATGTGAAATTTGCAATTCAAGCTGAGCCTTCCTAGAAGGAGAACCCGTCTTCTTTTATCATTTATAAAGTCAATTTACTCTTGATTTCACATCATTCCGATAATGATCAGCAGTAAATAGTTTGGCATAAAAATATGCGAAATAATAATAAATAATAAAAATCTTATGTTAATGAAAACCATATACGCAGTTTACAAATTCCAATAAGATTTTTGCAGCAGAACTAGGCAAGTAATGCAATTTTTAATGACATTTTGACAAAATCAACAGGTTTTTAGATTGCGTGCGTGTAGATATGCATATTGCATATACATATGTATGCAAATCTGTATACAGTAAAAGACAAAAGAACAACTAGACAGATTTTTATGGACTCATCGCTGTATTTACATCTGTTTAAAATATTTCTGTCAACCCATACAATAAAATGGTCTTGACAGGTTTCGTAATGTTAAATTACCCAATTACACATTCAGCTTCACTTTTATCGATTTCTTACAGTAATAACTTGTCTAACAAAATGGGAAAAACTTTCTTCATCAAGAATACCAATTAAGTAGGCCCATTTTTTTCTGTTTAATGTCCCATGTAAATAATGTATATATTTTGTTCGACTTGTCAAAAAAGCGATCAGCAGCCCACACATTTTTTGGGATAATCTTGTTGTTCATCTTTACAGGAATTGCATATACCAGACTTGCATAAACATACCAAGTAAAACCAGTCGTGGAGCCAGAATCATCAACCCATGCATCACAGTCTTCCACCATACAACAACAAATAAGCCACCAACGAGCAATGGTTTTGAAAAAGTGAGGAAATGGTATGGGTCATTGCCCAAATTACTTATTGACAATGGTCCATTATAAAGACATAGCGTATCTTCAATAAACAACATAGTTATTGGCCCCTATGCCTTTATATCCATTGCAGGATGAAGTTGATTCATGTAAATTTGGATGGTCACCAACACCGACACACGCATTTTGTTCGCACCGCATAAATTTGGATTTCGTATCAGTTGAATATCTTCAGGGCACGCATGTCAAAAGGTATTCAAGTTACGGTTTTCTTATGAAAATTGCGAAATTGTCTGAAAATGACATTAGTAAATAACTTTACACTAAAGATTCATTAAAACATTAAACTGCAAATTAGCATGTACCTACATATCTAGATATAAAAACGGATGTGCTTGCATTCAATAGTAGAGATACATAGGTACGAATGAATTAAATTAAGTCGACCTCACCTTCCCAAAAGATGATGATTGAAAATGTGAAGATGAATGAGGATGATGTGTGCCATTTTAACCCTTTGAAATGGGCGGGTCAATGAAATGATCCTTCGCTCTATGGCATTCCTGCGGAGAGCACAATCAATTGTAATACTCTGTGGAATAGGGGGCTGTGTCACTGTTGCCAACAGTGATTTTCAAAAAAATCACCAACAAGGAAATACTTCTTCCTGATAACCCTCAAAATTACTTTTTGTGTATTTCATTCAGATTTACACGGTTAAAAAAGCATAAATATGTATAATATGTACGTTTGAAACATTATCAACAGAAGATAGCGTTTGGAAAATAGCTAGGGATATTTTATGTGAAATAGTTTGTTGCTGGGATAAAGATGAACTCAAATATTCAGAATTTAGAGATTTTTGCATTTGATAATAGAGCATAAAATATAGTCGCGAGTAGTGCACAATTTAGGTTTAGCCTCGCAAAAGGTTTGATGGAACCAAACAGATCCCGGAAAATATTTTTAATGAATTCACCGCACTATTACATTGCTTTTTAAAATACATACTCAAGTTTTATTTTAACAATACACAGGATACTGTAATGTTTTTTTTACAAAACTTACAGCAATTTACGCAATGGCATATTTTGCTTGAGATGTTACCTAAAAATCCACTACGGAAACTCATTAAGAGCTGCGCTGGAAGAGGTACGATGGAGTTAACTACTAATAAAAACCTGACCCTTCAAATGCAACTAACTTTGCTCTTTAAACAAAGCTGTTGTTATTGCAAAACCATTAAACAAAGCTGTTGTTATTGCAAAACCAACAAAAATGTTATTCAATTTTTTAAAGCTATTTTCCGAATGCTATCTCTTGCTGACAATGCTTTTAACATAAAGATTATATATATTTTTGTTTTTTTAAACTTCAAAGTTCGAATGAGTGTTGGAGGTTGTCAGGAAAAAATGTTTCCTTGTAATCATTTTTTCGAAAATGACGCAGCCCGTTCTTCCACAGAGTATTACAATTGCTTCTTGAAAACATGCATTCGTATGGCAAGTCAATTATTTGCTTCCTAAAAGCTATGACATTGCAACGGCAAAGTCAAAATATTG
>JAHZNG010001278.1:0-16787 GCA_027744375.1 Orchesellides sinensis | reverse complement strand
GGCATGTATAGTTTAGGAATTTGGAATGCTTTTTTTCGTTTTAGGAAAGTAGGATTAGGTATAATAGTAAAGGTATCAGTCCCTAAAATTGTCTTTCGAAGTTTTTAACGATTGAAATATTTTATAAAACCGAAAAACATACTTGTTAGCTGTCATATTTAATAATTTTAGCCAGCTAAGCTTCAAAAAATTTTAGCTCTTAATTATAAAGGACTAGTTGCATGCATTTTACAGATTGCAGCAAACAGCAGTATAGCTTTACATCGACGTGCAATGGTTTGAAAGGTATGATAAGAGTAGAGTGTTTTAGCAGAGTAAAGCATATAATTAGAGAGAGAAAGTTATGAGAGAAATTTCTGTTACGTAAAGTAACGTTTTTGCATTTAGTTGGGGATAAGCCCCTCTTCATTGACATCACTTCTTGCCATAAGTTAAGTCATAGAAGCTAATACTGTTGATTGGTTTGGTTGAGAACGACATATTTAAAAGCCATTGATGACAATTTAACAAGTCTTTATCAAATTGCTCTCTTTTATATGAAACAAGAATATTTTTTTTTATAAATAATTGGATCAGTTTTATAAACTTTTTCATATATTAGTGTAGAGATCGTACAATACTCAGCTTTTCATGGTAAATAACATCAGTTTGTTTTATACCCTAATACTTTAATCTTAATTGCAATGTTTTATAGCAGGGATGTTTTTTAGTTCCATATGGTCTGTTAAACAATTTTAGCTCAAATTTATAAGATGCTGGCTGGTAAACAAAATAATATACCTTTGAGTTTTGTATTTATAACATACGATGAGAAACTACGTGTAAAGTATGGTTTGTAAAAATGATATGCAAATAATATACATTGCATAACAGCGTTAGCATTTATATTTATAACACACAATTACAATTAACAATATGAACTAGGAAATAATTAATGCTGTATATTATTGCAGACAGATTGAAAGTCTCATGGATTCTTTTCAATTTAAAGTATCCTTTAAAAATCTATACACACAAGTACAAAAAAGGGTAAATACCGTGATCAGTACTTTTAATGGAAAAATATACATATTATACGACTTAATGATACTAGTATATAAAAAGCACAAAATAAACTTTGATTTAGTTTTTCAAACTTAGACAAATTTTGCCGATGGAACGCTTTTTACTGGATGTTTTCTAGAATAAAAAAGCACGTTGAAATGTTCATGGTTTCTAGATAACCCTCGAGTTTATAGACGTATACAATTTTGCATTATAGTTTTTATCAGATTATCGAACTCCTTATCAGCACGTAAAGTAGTTCACAGTATTGTAAATGGAATGTGGTTTGTAGATTTAAAGTACTGTGATTTCCCTGATGTTTCCGATTGAGTTGTGTTTCAATTTAAAATATTTTTAAAGGTTAATTATGTGTTATGCAACCCGAATGCTCAATTTTAGTAGGCTTTCAATATACTGATCCTGATGTCCTGATTTACAAATTATGAAGAAATTGTTATGTAGCTGTTTATGTAGGTGTATTAGTTGAGTTTGTGGTTGTGGGGTATTTTTGAAGCAACAGAATTCTCCTGAGAATTAGATGTACAAACTAGTTTATCAGCAAACGAGTAACTTTTGTTAGTAAATCATTTTATTGTCATNAGATGTACAAACTAGTTTATCAGCAAACGAGTAACTTTTGTTAGTAAATCATTTTATTGTCATACGCTCTCATAATTCAAACCAAAGTTACTTTTACGTTATTGAATATATAGATCCTTTCAAAGCATTTATCCTTATCATAATTTTATAATTCTAAAGATATGCATGTTCGTTCTTGAATTAGTTTTACAAAATTTTAAAATTCTATCTAGAAACTATCATGTTTTAAAATTTATTTTGCGTAGTGTTACTTGATATTGTCTTAATTCTTGGCAATAAGACGTTACAACTACAAGCCTCATGCTGTGTAAAATATACGCATTTTACAACACATGAGGAAGTATGTGCAACATATTTTAGTTTAAGTTTTAAAAACAATTCTGTTTCTAGAAATGATCTGTTAACTGTTAGCATCATCATATAGAAATAAAAGTTATTTATTTTAAATTACTGTAAGAATATCGATGTATCATTAGAACATATACGTATGTATAAGGTTTTAATCAAAATTGTAAATAAAATTTTGAATAGAAATCCTAATGTTGCTCGTGTGAATTTTTAAATTTCTTCATGAACACTTACGTTACAACACCGCATAACGATATTTTTATGCACAAGTACTCTACATTTGTATTCTTGCAAAAATTACATCTCCTGTGCTAACTGCAAACCCTATCGAATCACACCACGCGCATGACTAACTTAAGTGAAGGAAGTTGTACACGCATAAAAAAGCTTGAAACGTAAAATTAGACAGTTCTTAGCCATAAAAAGATTCATGACACATCGCATAATGTGTCTGTGTACCACCTCTACCTACACATTTTCATCTGTCAACTCAATGTAACATTTTTTCATAAAGTTTCACAAAAACCCTGCATATATACACTATAAAAATATTGAGTTTAGGAAGACTAATCAAAAGGAATTAGGTAACCTGCCTAATCCACATTCTACATTTCTGAAGAAAAATGTGAGCTTGCCAAGAAACAAGGAGAAAAAAATAAATTAAGAATCATCGTAAGACTCAACTATAAAGACCCTCTTTCACAATGATTGTGCCGCAAAAATCGAGATCGCCACACACACACGTCCATATACCAATCTCTACGACACATTCGCATTTCTCATAACACCTGAAGACTTCATACCTTGATTGCGTATTATTGCATTTTTGCTACCTGAATCTCACTCTTAATCCACTATCCCCAATCTCCATCTCACGTCCTTGTTTTATTCAAAAAAGTTGATGCAGTAATTGTGGTCCTGATATGTAAAACAAAATACAAAGAATGCAGTATCTTAGTCAAAAATGGAGATTATATTATTAATGAATGATCAAAAGGACCGTTTCATTTTCATTATCTCCAACTTGTACAATTCATTGAGCATTTGAACACATATTATGCATTCACAAAGTAATGTATGTAAAGTACAATTATCTGTCAAGTTAGATTAGGATTTGCATGTGAGTTTAAAACTATACGAAACCGATTATAAAGTGACATGAAAAACAAAAGCATTTTAATGCATGAGCTGTAAGCGTATACTGCAAACCTAATACGATTCTTTCATATCACACTTTAAAGAGCCGACACGAGACTCAGTGAAGAAAAATGAGAGCAATCCAAGCCAATAAAATGTAATAACGTAATTTTTATATGCAAAAATCAAGCAAAACAAGAAGAGAGATAAATTGCTGTGGCATCTCATCTACTTCTTCTACATAACATACGCACAAACTCTGATTACGATCATTAAACAGCGGAAAAAACTCTTCAGCATCATGCAATTTTTTTGGCTGTTGTGTAAATGTAAGTTAAGTAGAAGCTGTGTTTCAGCTTAATGGCAAATTTAATTAAATATGCATTACATTTTGCATCGCTGATCTAGTCATCCACTTAATTTATCTCGATTCATTCATGACTATCTCATAGGACTACATTATATGATGATATGAAATTTGCAACAAGGAATAGCTTATAAGCTCTGGTATGAACTGCAGTTAGAATTTTTGTAGTATGATAATATAACATAGTTTAAAACAAGACAGAAGAACAGGATATTTCGTCAACTTTATATATTCTGTAATACTCTAATACGACGACACATGTTATAGTAATAATGTATTTGGTACAACTTTTTGTTGGCATTAAGTACATTTTGGTTGGCCAGATCTCATTCATTTTCAATTTTCTGGTTAGATTTATTGAATGCAATCAAATACACAATGCATTTGCTTGAATGAATTTACTACTTTTAATCTTGTTTTTTAAATGTAATGTATATTTATAACAATAATTTGTAGTTTAGTAGAGATGTATTTTATAGTAGCTCAAAGCAAAGCCGCAACTTATATGCAAAATCACTTGTAGCTTGGCCAGTTCATCGTGGTAGCAATCAATAGTGCAATGCAAAATAAATGAGCAAGGTAAAAAAAGGGGTAATAATAACAGTTTGGTGAGTGGTCAAATGGGTCATCTCTCTGCTCATCTCAGTCAATGATTACTTTTTGATGCTTGGATTAACTATCAGGTCTTTACACATGCTCATGTATCTTTTTGCTACTTAATCCATATTCATACCGGATGCCTATATAAAAACGTACAGAATTTGGCACATTTCACAATTCACCAAGTAAAACCAGAATTAGAACCGTAATATAAAAGATGCATAACATCAGTACGCCAATATTAATCCTCATCTTTATTCCTGGTCTGGTCAGTCAAATGTGTAAAATGCAATTTGCACATTTGCAGATTATATTTTCACACGTTATTGTTATATATTATGGCAATGCGGTATTGTTTATTCATTTATGTATTTATTAGCAGATAACGAATATCATTCTACCACCATCAAACAATGCAATTTCTTCTCCAATCTGTCATTGTACACAAAATATCATGCAATCTGCAATCTAGCGATTGATTTTTAGGAACCTTGGCAAATCTCATTTTTTGTTAGACGTCGTTCGTGGTTTGAAATCTGTGTGGTTGGGTTTGCATGTTGCAAAAATGCGCTTTATCACGTACGCTTTGTTTATGTATTTTGTGTAAAATGCAATTTGCACATTTGCAGATTATATTTTCACACGTTATTGTTATATATTATGGCAATGCGGTATTGTTTATTCATTTATGTATTTATTAGCAGATAACAAATATCATTCTACCACCATCAAACAATGCAATTTCTTCTACAATCTGTCATCGTATACAAAATATCATGACATCTGCAATCTAGCGATTGATTTATAGGAACCTTGGCAAATCTCATTTTTTGTTAGACGTCGTTCGTGGTTTGAAATCTGTGTGGTTGGGTTTGCATGTTGCAAAAATGCGCTTTATCACGTACGCTTTGTTTATGTATTTATGGTTTTATGTTTATGATTATGAGGTCCAAGATCCGTTTGAAGATTTTACAGGATCTTAAGTAAGCATATCCGTCCACTTTCCTAATCCTATGGTCCATTCAATCACTGAGAATGTATCAGAAGAGCTCGAAATGTATGAATGAAAGAGATCGAGCAGATTGAATGAGCAATATAGGTACATGGGTATTTGGCATGTTTTTTATAAATTTTTACGACAGTGACAGTAACTTTAATAGCTCATGTAGGATATAGTGCGCAGTGCACACACATCACATCATAAAAATTGACAATTACTTTTAAGGTAAAGGTTGCTGTCATAAAACAGACTTGGTAATTATTGGTAGGCTGCATAAATAATCAGTTTGAAAGATAGAGAACAACTAATAAAATAGTAAAACCAACATTTTTTATTTACAACTGTAGCAAATATACACTAATACCGGTTGGTTCATATGCGTTGAGTTGATTGAATGAAAAAAAAAACCAGCCTTGTGCTTAAAGCTATACATCAAAAACGTAGTAAAACGCTGTTAAATGATGATTAGTCTTTCAAAAAACTAGCTTTGATTTGATATTATTACGCTACTACTCCCATTTGTTATTCAAACTTTTCTTAATCCGCATTCAATCCGTCTTTTTGAACGTTTTAAAATTTAAAATATTTTGAAATGATAATATATGCGATTGCGACTGTGGGATGCAACTTATCATATCATTTCAGCAAAATTGTATACATTGTATTAAACATGCGTATCCTGAAACATCATTCATTAAAGTTACTACATCTGCATCTGAATTTGTTGAGCTCATCATCATCAGTAGAAATCACACAATTGCCAATAATTGCGTAGTCAGTCAGTGTACAAAACTACGCAACCATGCATCATCTACATTATCTTTACTGATATCCTGATCAACATCAAAATCTTATTGCAAAAAGAGGAATTAACAGCTATGTTGATGTATGTTTCATTACATTGTATACAAAGATGCAGTTTTTACTACTACCACCAGATTACAACTACCAGAAAAAAATCTTTATTTACAACATATACGCAATACAAGAAAAAATATCTTATGGTGATGTGAATTAGTAGGTATTTAAAGTCTAGTTTACAAACCTAAAATGAAAATGTACAGCTAGATGTGTATATTATCAATAGGTACGTATAAATAAAACATTCTGATTCTGACTGAAGAAGTTTATGATTTTTGCTGGTTTGTGAGTTCCTCCGTGTACAACATCACAACTCGTTTCTTTCTTCTAGTTTTCTTCTTGATGATGATGGTGTTATTATATACCAGAAATATTACAACCGCTAAATGATTCGTTAATTGGGATTGGCAGGTATTGGGAACAGGAAAAAAGAAGAAGATGAAAGACGAAGACGCTCTGACGAAATGAATATAGTCAAACCACAGTAACATCAGCATTAGAATAATCTTTTGGTCACAATTTTGTAGTAAAATGAATTTCAATACAAAGCTCAATCTGGTACGATGCGTATGTATGTATAGTGTGTTTTAGTAGTAAAAACTTTGTATTTAACGCTAATGATGATTTTGAGCAGTCAAAATACATATGAATGAGGTTTTGCAGTTCAGAGATGAGTGCCATGCCAAGTGCACGAAATTCTCACGTTTTTTAACAACCCGTCTTCATTTTAACCCTTTATGCACCATCATCATTCATTCCCATTTACAATCATCCTTGCTAAAATAATCTGCACTATTCGTCATTCCCCTCCGTCATTTCACCGTCAAAATTTTTGACGATATAATTTTACTAGCAAACAATCGCATTCTTTCTTAACCACAAAATGCTCTATCCGAACCTAGGATTGGTATATAATGAATGATGAGAGTATAAAATAACACAATAAAAAAGTCGTTACAAATGCCTTTCTTGAGCAAGAAAAACTGAGTTTATAGGTTTTTGGTGTAATCCTCTTCTGTGCAATGAACAGCATCCCACGAAGAAAAATAAAGATTTTTGTGGCTTCAGGGAAATCATTTCTTTTTTTCCGAAGTGAATGACTCTGCATGATTTTGTACAATACATTCATACCATGTGCGTTCTCGTTTCCTCTTCATCTGCATCTCATCCTGATATAGCACATTATCCGCATGAAATTGACTGTGTGTGTTTGTGTACAATATAAAATGAGATGTGAATGACTCTCCTAACTACTGACTTACTTTTTCCTGTAATAATAATTTTTGTGTCATTTCACGTTGATGATAATGATGATGATGCTCGCTCAGAGCGTTTTAGTCAAGAGATCTCACCGACTCTTACACACTCGCACATACACATCACCTCGCCCTTCCTTTTCCCCAAGAGCTTTTTTTTGAATGGCATGACACATAAAAACATTTTTACTACTCACGCAGTGGCATACCACCACCGCGAGACCGAGATAACGCACAAAGATAAAATTTCGCATGTGTAGTGGTGGTCCACTGTGATATATTGGAATATGAATGAATTTTATAGGTAAATAGTATAATCTGTATAAGGAAAACATAAAATGTACATATGAATGCGTAAAAAATAGGCATGTCACAAATTCGACAACGTAGGTATGTGCGTGTAATAACTTTTTAAGAGAGAGAGAGGGCATCGTCTTATATTTTACTACTTTTTTGCCTCGTGGTTACATGCAAAATGTATATATGAACATTTGGATACAGAAAAATATCTTTACTCCACATGTCAATGAATTTTAGCCATTCTTATTTATATGCGCAAGAGCTCAAAGCGTTCTTTAAAAAATGTGTCATGTTTTCTAATTGGATTTTTTAGCTGATCACACTCTGTGAATACAAATACAAACTTTGTTGCGTTAGAATATTTAAAGGAACTGCTTAACCCTTTTTATGATCGCTGTGGCTAATACAGCAGCATACAAATATCTTTACATACCATTGATTACCAATCAGCAATTTTTCTATATGTTGACATTCCACCTATTACTACCGCACTGTCATTATTGTACAGGTATATTTATAAATAAATCATCTTTCGAAACGAAAAGAAACAAATTGAGACTCTGGCTGTGACGACTCGGCGGTGGTGGATGGATGGATGGGATGAGGTGTTGCATATATGATTCATGTGTATGGGATGGTGATGTGATGATTGTGATTTTGTAAAAAAAAAGTAAATTTGCATTTGATGTACAAAAGATTCTTGTACATATATGCAGGAGCAAAAAGCAATTATGAGATTGGAATTGGTTATTGGCTATTTTGACTGAGTACTACATGCTGCTGTAAACTATAGGGCTAGTATCAAAATCGCCACCATCCCTCCTCGTCTTTCTTTCTGCATTATAACTTCAGTCATCGCTTCAAGACGGTCTACATTTCAGTTTTTACTTTAATAGACCGTGAGCGTGCGTAGTACGTAAAACTATTCAATATAATAGGTATTCAAGATGAGAGACTCCATATGTGATGAGAATGCTGATGAATCGAATATTTTTCATTAAAAATATTTTCAATATCCACGGTATATGTACATCAAAAGTAGCCACAATATTAATGGAATCTTTGTGTCTTCAGTTAATGTGCTCAAAATATTAGGATGTATAAAATACCCTCTGGATGATTTGAAATTTGGGGGTATGGCAGGGCGTAAAAAATTGGAAGTTAAGCCAAGAAAGTGTTGACGTCAAAAGTTCCAAGCTTAAAAACCATCCTAATTTTTACGTAAAACAGGGGAATCGTCATCTACAAAAACAAAGATGATGTTGAATGGTAGGTTTCATAGGAAAATTGTCGTCTGGATATTTATGTCTTTTTTATACATAGAAGGGAAGATGTACATTAAACTTTATTTGCTCAGTCCAGCCCACGTTACAGACTTGCTTCACGGTGCAAACTCAATTTCAATATACGTACATAATTATAATTATCATTATGAGTTCTTGAATGTAGGTATTACATACATACGTGCACACACTACTTAAAGTAATAATCATTGAATTGAATAACATTACATGTTGAATAATCCTGTAGTGGCACAAAGATTTTCTTCGTTACGTTATGAACATCTAAAATATTGAAAGAAAACACTCAAGTATTATTATTAGCCACGCCATGCTTTCAACATGCATCATCATTACGTGTGAGGAAGAAAAAATAAGATGAGAGGAGAACAAGAAAGATCCCTTATTCTCATCTTATCATATCTCATCGTAATTTCCATCAACTGGGTCGGGTCGGGTGTAATAATACCCAAATAGGTAGAAGCCATTCTACAACAAGTGAAGAAAGAGAGATTCAAGAGTAAAAACAACCGGCAAGCGAGTCATTATCATTTCATCATTATCATCAGCACATCACCAAATGTGAGCTATAATAGGCATTTCAAAGTCAATGCATACGTTATGCGTACATATGTAAGACCTAAGAAGAATATCCATTATAAAGAGATTTCAGGTAAAAATTGACTGCATCTTGTTTTCTTTTTGTGAAAGATATTTTTGACGATGGATCATGAAGACTGTAAATTGTAAGTGAACTGGAAGGAGAGAAGTGGATATGGGTGGTTAAATACAAAACCGGCAGGGTTGCTACTTCTTTTGCTGGTGTGATGTTATTATTATTGAAGCTCTAAATATATTTCTGAAAAGAAGAGGAGGAGGAGATGATGAACAAAAGAAAACTAGCACAAGATTATCACTAGGAGCACAAGCGCAAGGCTTAAGACAAATTGACATGCGTAATGCTCATCCTCACGTCAAGATGCTATATTTACAGCCAAACCTTGCCTTACGGCAGCCCGAAAAAAGAAATTACCTATCGTCCTGATAGAAAATCTTAAATTCATCTTTGAAGAAGAAGTTGCTCATCATAGATTTTTTTACTATTGTCAAGCCATAGGAAGAAGATAGATTCACATTTTTTACTCCCTTTGCTTTGCGGGTAGATATTTAACAATATTATTGTTTTGGTAGTGTTTTTATATATGTGTTTCACTATTGTGGTTTTGCATTCTTTATGCTCGCGCATGTGTTTTGATTTCTTTTCTTTGTATTGTGCGTGGGGAGAAGACGTTAGAAGGAAATAAATTGAGTGAGCGCGAGGGAGGAAGACAAAGACAAAAGATGCGTTTTGTCTAATTGCGCATTCTCTTCTCTTTCCTTTTTTAAATCTTTTGAAGAGACACCACAATAATAATAAAGAAACGTGATTTTTTACCAAAGACTTTTTGTCTCCTTCTTCGACTTCAACTGCATTTACAAAGGACGTGATTGAGTACACATATCACAACACACAAGTTCTATTCAGTTTGTTCAGAAGCCTTTAGTAAAAGCTTTTTTGTTGTAGGCAGTTGTTAAATTTTTCATGGTTTTCTATAAAAAACGTAAAAGAATTTCCGAGCTATAACTAATGCAAATGTTATGTGTCTTCATTCTTCTTCGCGGCAGCTTGCCAAAAAATCAGTGGAAGAATCGCCCTTTAAACTTTATCTTATCCAATAACGGGCTTATCACTGCATATTTATATGCCTCTGTTGCAAAAACTCATTTTTATCAAAAATATGTACTAACAAGTTTATTAATCCCTTTATTGCATCTAGCCACAGATAAATTCATAATCCCTAAAAATAATCTCCGGCTAATCGTCCCAACTTATCATTCCATTCCATTTTATAATGCGTACAGTAACACATCGGCATAATATCCCATGTCATTCTTATTCAAGACGAGACATGAAAAATGAAATGACACATGCCGATGCAGATAAACTTTTTCAAAAACTCAGTAGGGCTTTGACTTTTCCAATAGCCATTTTCATCTCTTTGCTATGTATATACAATACACACTTCTCAAACAAACTTAAATGACATCCATGTGCTCCGCCTCGTAAAAATAAACGACAACGTGATAATAACTTGCGATAGGCATAATGTTAGTATATATTCTCATCTCATCAGTAAACACAGACAACGCAACCCTTTTGAGCTCTGCGAGAGTTTACATTGTGCGTTTACAATCACACATAAAATTCTGCGTTAATCTCTCTCTGAACTGTGACTCTGTACAACATGCGTGTACTCTCTCTCTCTCCACTTATAAAAAGAAGTAAAACAGAGCATGGCAATAATAGACAGTTGGATAAGGATAACTGCGATGATGAACGCTTGCTGTGCTATATTATCTTTTTGTTCAGGTATAAATACCCAGTACACAATGCAATACATATACATCCATATCCTCTGTCCTTTGTAAATGATGATAATGTCAATAAGCAATGCAATCCAATGTCATTTTATTTACGATAATATGATACATGTACAATTTATGATTATTATTATCACCATCAGTAGGCATTACGCACCGTGATTTAAAAATGATTTTTTTTAACTGTGAACGTATATTCCCCTACTTTCTTCAGTCAACAAGAGCACTATTTACCTTGAATATGTGTACATGGATATTTTTGTAAAGATACACGACACATAATGTGCCACGGCTGATTACTGTAAATGATACGAGAACCGAAGGAGAGACGAGAGATGATAGTTTTGCTTTGGTCGGTCGCTCGTTACGCACAAAAATAATAATGGTTTAGTTTAACCTATCATAAATACTTTTACGTGTGTATGCATGTATGTTCGTTTCGTATATGTCATCATCTTCATAGTTCATACAGGTAATAATATAATAATAGAGTCACGCAAAGCTGACGAAACTAAACTAAGCGTTAAGAATGGCTAAAGCCATCGTAATAATCTTAACCCTTGCCTGATGAAAAAGCAAGGTAAATAAAATCACATTCCCGTTGTTTTTTGTGCATTACAACTAAATACATGATGTTATGTATATGTACAATACCTATGGTCTATATCTCAGAATATTGCAATATATCCCATTATTTTCTTCACACTTGTCATCTCTGTATGTTTTTGAGGATTTTTTCGTTTGTTTGCATTGTTTACTATTCTGTAGTAGTAGTAGTAGTGCCATTGTTGTCTTATTGTTGCAAACCTACCTATTTTATGTATATAAGATGCCTTGCCCATGCCATACCCATGGCGTGTTTTGAATTGTAGGGCACTACGTACGTATGAGAGAGATGACACACCTGTAACTTAAATCAAGGTGTTACACACAATTTTTCTTTTGGTGCAGTTATATTGTTATTATTTTGGATTTTTTTTTTGAAAAGAAAAAGGTTGAGCCATGTGAAAAAAAGGTTTTTACTATTGAGCTTTTGAGTATTATTACGCATTCATACAAATACTACTCACGGTACGATATTACAATATAATATGCTCCTGTCCTCCTGTCAACTCTACAAACGTTGATGGCGTTGTTGGGCCATGATGTTGATAAGGGTATCAAGAACATATTTACCGTATTTTCCAAGCCCAAAAAGTTATCCCATGCTGTGCCTTAGCATACATGTGCATAACCATTATAATGCGTGAGTTTATAACAAGTTGCGTCTCTAAAAATATTTTATACTTGATGTTAACGTGACCATGCCTTTAAACTTTTATCGCTTTTGACTAGCCTGCCCAACATAATATAATACTCTCATCCTTCATTTTCATGATGATGAGAAAATGATGAGATTTTTGTGCATTGTCATATACATTTTTAAGGATAGTTTATTTTTTTACAGGACGTGGAAAAACAGATTCCTTACATGTGTACATAGAAACGTGGTTGTATATATAATTATAGTAAAAAAAGCTTTTATTTCTGTCATGTAGTCGTGTAATCGTAAAACAGCAGTAGTGTGGCAGTAGCATATTAAGAGTAAAAATGGGGGTAAAAAGGATAGCGAGACTGATACACATTTATATTTACTACGCTCTCCAAACACACAAAAAAATATATAATATGTACATTTTGTAAAAGATAGACAAAGTGAAGTAGTCAAGTAAAGTAGGACAAACTCTCAGGAGCTCTGAATACTCACACACAACAACAACAAGGTGTATAGTAGTAAAATGATAATGATAGGAAGAAAAGTAAAGTCCTTCTTACCTGTACACACTGATAAGTACTTACCTTCCCTCACCTTTTCTAAATACCTACAAATTTTTACTCCTGAAGAGTGCCACTAGTAATAAATACGTTATGTACAAACAAGCATGTATATGTGCCCCAATAGGGTGCTTTTACATAAAAAGCCGTGCATATTGATATTCGTCTTATACATGTATATGTTCATGTAAGATTCATGATGGAATATAATGTAACACATGTGGCAGTCGAGGAGACAGGTAAGAAAATATCTTAATGGGATATAGCAAACCAACAAAACACATTTTGTGGACGCCTGCTTTTTTACAAGATTTGTGTATTAGATGCATGCCTGCGCCTCCATCACAATAATATGCAGAATATGGATGGATTGTTGTGTATGTAAATATACTCACTGGTCGTCAGTAAGATTACAATATTTTTCAATCAGTGCTTCCTTCCCTTGCCATCCATTGTCATGTTATAACTTAACCTAATGTAAATTCATTTTAACGAATGCATACACAACCATGCACACTAGTCTGGTCCCAACACATTACAATTTACAATGCCTCGTACAAAATATCCCATTGGAATGAAATAACCTTAACCAATAATTATATTTTTTGATGATGATAATGGTAAAATGGGCATATTATTTTGATACTCGACCGACATAGTATTGCGTATACCTGGTTGTGTAGTATTAGGTTTTGTCTACATGCAAGAACGCATGCACCTGTGTGATTGTTGCGTTACAATCATGTAAAAAGGACTTTAGAGAACTAGTGTATACCTATAAATTGCCTTGGCTAAAACTTTATGTCCAAATATAAAAATGAAAGATTGAAACTGAAAGAGAAAAACCTTTTCTGTTGGTGTATAGTATTACTTGATGTGTTGTTCATCATCGCCTCCAAGGTGTACAGGGATTTTTAACATTACGCGATTAAGAATTGAGAGCTTTTTCACGTATTGATGGTATAGAAGAAAAAAAGAATCTGTATGAAATCTCTGTATCCACATCTTTCTTTACCCGCATAGTCAAGTTAAAATGCATACCTAAGAACACACTTCGGTTCAGTATGCACACCAAAACATAACAAGTCTTGCAGAGATTTTTACCATATGTATACGTAAATACCCACACACACAATAACAAGAATCATGTTGATGTGGTTCTGGTTCTGGTCTGGCCTGGTCACAATCATGATCATCATCCTCATGAAAATGTAACCAAAGCAAGCAAGTGAGCGAGCAGGAGTAACAACATAACACAACAACATTATCATCAGGACACAAGAGAGAAGGATCATCTTTTATAGAGAGGAGCAAAAGAACTCCATCAGTCAGTCAAAGACAGCCATACATACATATAGCATATTTATACACATTAGGTTTTACAATCTCTCTGTAGTTATTAGCTGTACACATATTATAAGTAAGAATGAGATTGAAAGGATT
This sequence comes from Orchesellides sinensis, assembly GCA_027744375.1. NCBI lineage: Eukaryota > Metazoa > Arthropoda > Collembola > Entomobryomorpha > Orchesellidae > Orchesellides > Orchesellides sinensis. Next base: position 2,315 of record JAHZNG010001278.1, on the reverse strand, counting down.
AGATTGGATAAATTTTTTTGTGTAGAATTTATAATCTTCTTCATACTCTACTTTAATTCTGCGTTACATACATACATATATAGCGAAATAGTACACACTCTCACACAATACAACTTATATATTATACCTAATGTAACATGCAATGCAAAATGAACATAATAGTTTTATAGCTCACCTGTGTGTTTAGTTTAGTTTTGACTTTTCTTCAATATTAGTTGTACAATTTAATTCCATCCCACCTCTCGCGAATGTGTATTACTTGTACATTTTTATAGATGTAAAGAACATTATTGTATTTCAGTTAACATTATATTTTTAGCGCTGTTTTCTTCTGCTATCGATAACTATACTGAATACAGAAGATACATTAAAAATATTACTTGTTTACGAGTGAATGTTATGATCTTTCCCTTCTGTTATCGCTGTTTTCTTCTGCTATCGATAACTATACTGAATACAGAAGATACATTAAAAATATTACTTTACTTGTTTACGAGTGAATGTTATGATCTTTCCCTTCTGTTATTTTTATAAGACACAGGGCAGCAGTCAAAAAAGGCCTTCCCTGTGTTAAATGTTCATCAAGACAAAAAATTGTATTAGTATTTTAACGTGCATAGTATGCACTAAGTATCATCGGAGGAGCTTATAAACATGATAAATACTTTTAGCAACATTATCGTGAAAGGTTTTGGATTAGTTTGATAGTGCAAAAATATACCTTTGATAGGAAAATGTGAATGTTGTTTTGTTGTGAATGGATAATATTAGAGGATGGATGAGGATCCACGAAAAAAATAGTATCAATATAGAATGTGTAGATACCTAATTGTTATTATCGTTAAGTCCAACAGTCATCACAGAAGAGTACAGTAAAAATATTTATATTTAGTAAGTGCACACTGCACATACGGCTAGAAATTCGCAATATACAACATTATACAAGCCAAAAAAGGAGTAAATGCAATAATAGCAATAAAAAAATATTTTAAAAGATAAAGTGAATGTTTGTATTCACAGTTTGGAATGCTGGTCGCTAGATTTCTTTCCTTTTAGACTTGACGTGTGACATGATAATCCTCTCTGGTAAAGAAGATGAAGAAGAAAATAATAGTGAGTTTTAAAACGTAAAAGTTTAAAAAGTTTTGTTGAAGTTAATACCACCATCATACAGCATGTGAAGTGATATCAACAATCTGATAATCATATCTCACGGACGGATAAGAAGTTACATGTAAAACAACACAATTATGACAGGCAACATACGGAGAAAAGGTTGAGTGTGACAAAGCGACATTTCCGTTGAAAATATTGCGAAAATTTTGGATGGATAAGTAAAATTCAGTGGAAATTAGTTATACCGTGATGTGAATTATGAGCGTCAATATTATAAATATTTATCGTCGACCCTCCCTATTTTCAACTAGATCTTTTTTAACTTAATTTCGAATTGTTATTAAACATATTTTCAATTGAAAGCCGTGTTTCCAGCTAACCTTTCTATTACTTCTTAAGACAAGCTGAATACATTCGCAAGGAATTCGATAAGGAGAGAAGAGCAATTTAACGTAACGTGTGCCAGTACTTAACAGTTTGGAATTTAAATGGGTTGATATTTTTGTGACTGTTACAATACGCTGTCAAAATATACAACAAACCCTGCCATTTTGTATAACATTACATGAAAAAAATGCGAGATTATGTGTACGTTCCAATGATAAGTGTACCCAAAACAAATATCGCCTTTTAGAATGACAAATGGTAATTGCAATTAAATCTGCAAGGTTGCATTATTAAAATTATTCAGACACCACACTAAATTGAAAAAAAGTGCAATGGCAAAATAACATCTAAAAACAGAAGGACTCCTGCAGACATTGGATATGAACAAGCAAAAGGCTTAACATTCAAGTAGGAGATTGAAAGGAGTAGTACGGCAGCGTCAAAAAAAGGAAGATAAGACGAAGGCGACAACCTTTTTTCATCCTTAAATAGCAGTACGTTATAAAACATTTATAATACGATTGTAATGATCCCACTAAAAGAATTTCACATGTTGTATTATTAAGGCAGTAAAAAAATCATAATAGTAAATCGTAATCATGATAATCATCATCATCACTATCACCATCACATGAATGATGATTTGATATGATATGATTATTACTATCAAGTTGCATGCCACCAGCAGCCACCAACACAATAATTTTTTTTGTGATTGCAAATATGGAACATCGACATATAATCGACATGAAAATGAATCTCCGCCAATGAGAATCATATATACGAGAAACGGTGACCATTTGATATCTGTG
>JAHZNG010001276.1:0-11068 GCA_027744375.1 Orchesellides sinensis | reverse complement strand
TCCCAAAGTTTTGTCTTCATTCTCTCCACGACCCACCTCAACTGAAGATGGCCTATGAATACGATCGATAGCAGGTCGACGGTCTCTAAAGTCCTCTGAAGATGCTGACGTGCCATCAAGGGAAGAGGTGTTGGCAATAACGCTATTTACAACTGGATGCTGTTGAGGTTGATGCTGAAGAACTCCAGGAGCTCGCAATACTAATTCATGAGAATGTTCATCCTTTCTGTGGTGCGTTGGTGGTGCAGTCATTAGTAATCGATCATCTACAACCACTGACTGAGAATGTGAAAGACTTTGATGTTCCAAGCCCTGATTGTGTTGACGATGAAGCATACCTTGAGTTAGTAGTGGAGCGATTTGGGCAAACTTAGCTTCAGCAGGAGTATTTACGGGCCCTGTTGGAGCTGATGAACCTGAATTTGATGGTGGCGTATAAGGTACATATTCTACTGGAGACTTTAACCTTTCCACTGTCAAATTTAATCCTTCATTAGAGGAAGAGCCTTGATACAGCACCATGTGCGGAGTCTAAAATTTACAAACAACCATCTTGTTAGCATTTAAATATTTTAACTCTGTATGTACCCCACAATTTCTTATATAAAAAGTTTGTATAATGTACCTTAGTGGGAGATAAATGATGACGAAAAGCCGATGACACATACTGTCCTGATTGACCTGATGAACTTTGAGATGGAGATAAGTGAACTGTTCGGGAAGTCTGAATCGGCTCTTGATGAAATGAGTGCATGTGTTGTTGTACACGATACGTTGATGGAGATGGGGACCTACTACTATAGTTAACCACAGACACCGACTGCGATTGCTGCTGAGTTATTGCACCGTAATGAGGATGTGTCCCTGATTGTTGTTGCGACTGACAGTGCTGCTGTGGAGGACTTAGGCTTCTTGCATGATGAACACCAAGACGATTACTGGACGACCTACAGCCTAAATCCATAGGCTGTTGATCCGACTGCGAATGTACACTATGAGGGCTTTGATCTTGACGTGTAATTGCAAGTACTGAATTTGGTGAAGAGACTCCAACATTGCCTGAACTTACACCCCCTATTTTGTACATTGAAGGTTGTTGTGTTACCACAGACCTACTCTGAGTTGAACCATAATGGGAATAAACTACTGATTCTTGTGCCTGCTCTCTAGACGACATTGTAGATTGGGAAAGACCTATTGATTGTTGACTGCTGTGAGGCGACGAGTTATAACTAGCAGGACTCTTTATAATATGAGGACTTGCAGAAATTGACGACGGAGAGGGACGATCATAAGGATGGTTTGAAAGCATTGCCTTTGTCGGCATACTAAAAGAATTATCACTTAAGCTATTATTACCACTACCACTAATAATATGAGACGGATGAGAGTTCAAACCGGGAGTAGAAGTCACAATCACCGGTTGCGAAACAGAAGTTACACGAGTTGGAATAATATTACAACTACTTTGGTTGCTTATAACTAGGTTGTTAGTAGGCTTTGTTAAATGATGAATATTTTCTGGAGATCTCAGTTCCTCGCCTTCTCGCAAATGTTGTTGCTGCTGTTGTGTCACAAATATATGTCGACTATTATTCTGAACTATAGCAGACTGGCAGCTGGAAGTCATCACCACATTATGACTCTGTCTTCTCTCTTCCCCCTCTTCCACCCCTACGGAGGCTACTACTGGCGACGACGTCGTTGGAATATTTGAAGCTGGCGACGAAGAACTATACGTTAGTACTGACGCTGTTGACACCACACTGGCCGTCGTTACTGACAAACTGGCGTTTTTCTCCACACATTCTTGCGTTTCGAAATCCGACAGGTCAAACTTTCTCTTTTTTGGAAGCCTTTTGAACGACTCGCTACTACTGCTGCTACACCCTCCACCTCCATCTTTTCCAGGTTCCTAAAAATATTTAAAAAATATATATCCATACAACAATCACTTCAAAAAAATACCCATTTAATTATTGTTTTTAACTCGTTAAAAATCTCACAGGCTTATTTGGTGCACCTCCTCCACTTTCACTTCCGGACAGTCCACTGGTTACCACAACGGGCGGCGGTTGCTTCATCTAAAAATAAAAAAGAAAGCATGATAAATAAATAACCTCCCCTTTTCATCCAATTGTCCAATATAAGCTTCACGAATAATAAAAAACTTTCTCCTACATAACAATAATCAATACGGCACGCAACATAATTGAATACTTTTTCTCTGCCTGGTGAAAATAAACTATTCCGAGAGCGGACCTGACCGACACTGTTGCTATATTCCAAAAACCAAACCTTTGTCCAGCCACAATACTCTTACCAACACGCCTTATGTTATTCCATGCTATCCAGTAAAAATATTTCACCTTGATTTTTCTCCGATCCAGCTAGTAGCAGAACTGGAACTGGACAGCTTTTATTTGACGTTCAACGTTGGAGCAACAGAGTAGCACTAAAAGACAATGTTTGTACTGAACGCTTTTTACTTGTCATCTCATACACACATTAACCCTATTGAAATGATATCTTTACAAGAAACCAACTACGGCCGCTTTTTAAACGAGATATTATGGTATAATACAAGGCAAAAGAAAAAGGTAGCCTTTAATATGCTGGCTAAAGGCTACAAAGTGCTTTCACCATCAATACGATCAAAAGGATGTAAATGGTTTTTAAATGCATTTTAATTTCATAGCATGTATTGCATAAATGCACTAAAATCCATGTATTTAGGGTAAGGTTTCTGTTAATTTTTCAAAAGATGAAGAATTTGACAGTGTCCCATAATTTAAGACGGCAATAAACGGTATAATATTGAGCGTCATATAAAACTTGGTATATAGGTTAATGTATATTATGTTATCCATTAACCTTTAACCAATTATCTGTGGCCTGTGCCCATTATCATCTTTGCCACTTGAACATCTCTCGTACGTGCATTTCCCATGTATAAAATTGTCTTGTTTCAATAAAATGTTCCACAGTTTCATTAGCATTAAAGCATTGCCTTTCTTTAGTGGGATACATAAAATGATATGCTATGTATAAGTTAAGGAGAAGATGTCAATGCCAAGTAAGCTTTCATTTCATGAAGATGTGTAACACTTCTTGAAATGAAGTTAAAATGCTTGTTCCATATTGCTTTCGACGTTNTCATTAGCATTAAAGCATTGCCTTTCTTTAGTGGGATACATAAAATGATATGCTATGTATAAGTTAAGGAGAAGATGTCAATGCCAAGTAAGCTTTCATTTCATGAAGATGTGTAACACTTCTTGAAATGAAGTTAAAATGCTTGTTCCATATTGCTTTCGACGTTCATTGGATAATATTAGATTTATCACTCAACAGAGAGTGTGAAGCATGCGTGTTTTATGGAGTATGTGTGGCTTTAATGTATATAAGAAGCCAGTAGGCTAGGATTGAAAAGGAAAGAGAGGCATAAGAGATATGTGTATCACAGTGCTCAAAATTGCTTTACATTTTTTTACTAGAGTATTACATGAGCCTACAGCACCATTTCCAGTTTGGGATTATGTGCCGTATACAGTTAATAATTTAAATGCATGAAGAACACAACCTTATCGTGCAATGCTTGATTAGGTGTTAGATAGATAGGCTAGACCTCATTGCCTCGATCGACTTGTGTTTGACGTGAGAGAAATCTTGAACATGAGTGTTATTTAGCTTTACATGTAAACTTTTGACTTTTCATTTGACTTTATTTCTTCAACTTGGCTTGGAGTTTTTAAAGAACACACGTATAAAAGCATGTGCAAAATTCATCTTGGTAATTATCTACTTTACTTGTGTAAGGTAGCCGTGTCACTGATATGTGTGTTGGTGCACGTGTTGAAACATTTCAGGCTTACAGGAAATTAGCCATAAGTGCTTGATTAGGTGTTAGATAGATAGGCTAGACCTCATTGCCTCGATCGACTTGTGTTTGACGTGAGAGAAATCTTGAACATGAGTGTTATTTAGCTTTACTTGTAAACTTTTGACTTTTCATTTGACTTTATTTCTTCAACATGGCTTGGAGTTTTTAAAGGACACACGTATAAAAGCGTGTGCAAAATTCATCTAGGTAATTATCTACTTTACTTGTGTAAGGTAGCCGTGTCACTGATATGTGTGTTGGTGCACGTGTTGAAACATTTCAGGCTTACAGGAAATTAGCCATAAGAAAAGGAAATTTTTAGGATGGAAACAAAATGTTTAGATTTGACTGTTTTACAATGGTTATGTACTGCATTTGAATAAATGAATGGTTTGGTTGCTGAGCTAGGGGAACATAAGGCATAATCAACACCGGAGGCAGAATTATAGGTTAAGGTAAAGTCGGTCTATTCTAAGCTTTAAAACCTTGTTCTTCAAGGTATGGTTAGAGAACGCCAAGTTTGCACGAAAAAGTGTAATATACGGCACCATCACCATCTTCATCATGACAAATTATCAATACTTAACAGAAAACTTAAAGCAATGCATGTAACCTCCCACACAACCATATACCAAAGCCTGCCAGAATATTTTAAGTAACATTTTTCAGAATCTGAATGAGAAATCTTAGTGGCACACGCGCAATAAACATTAGCATAATGAAATCGGAGAGCTGTAAGCAAGTATTATATAGTTTTATGTACTAGCAAGAGTTTCGTGTTATCATGTTTAAAAGTACTCTTTTGGCTTGTGATTGATGGCTGTATGCAATGCAGGTTTTGCATTATGTAAAGGTGTTATGAATTCTAAACCTATGTTCTTCGCGACTAGACTTGTGGCGACCTTCAAATTGAAAGCTTTAAAGCTGTCAGAAAGATATTTACACAAAATCAACATAGTTGAATGTAATACGAAACATGGTGAAATCTTACTTTACTGTTTTGTACTATGCACTATGAGAAAGTGAAATGTCTCGGTTCTTTGTTACCAAGTTAGGAGCTCACTCAAAACTATGTACCTACAAACATATTGCTACCGTCAAACAGTGGATTTGGTTCGTTTGACTAATTCAGAGAAAGTTTGTTTGGACAGTCAGTGAAAGTTGTGTATAAAAGTATTTTGTTTATAAAATTTTATTTATATGTAATTAATCTGTGTAAGCATACCTGATTGTTTTGGTTTGTAGAAACAGAGATCCATTCTTCAGATTTTTGAGTTGTGGAGCCGTTGGCTGAGGATGAGTTCCCAATATCGCCATTACTCGCCACTTCAGATTTCCCATTGCCGTTAGATGCTGAGTTGTCTTGAGAATGGAAGTGATTGGATGTCGCATTTTCCGAGGACTGAGATACTGGCGTACCTGACTGCTGTGCAGCAGGAGCTGGACTGTTTCTTCTTCCGCGTCCTCCAGCACCCCTGCCTCTACCAGATGTCTTCGCGACTCCTCCACCACCACGACCATTTCGCCGACGGTTGGTATCTGCCTCAGCTTTAAACACAGAAAAAAGGTGTTTGTTAAAATAAACGTTCCATATCTGAGTAATAACGATGCTCCTATGCATGTAGATATGAGACTCTAACTGCAGCCACATATTTTTTTCAGCTATGAAATTTACGAAGGTAGTAAACTGTTTTAGAGGGATAGGTATAAACTCGTAAATTTTCTTGTACAAAAACTTCACCTCAAGCATGAAGCCTGGAATTCTGCCCACACAGTTAATGAGAATCTTTATCATCAATTTTATGACACCTTTATACAACAGCTTCCCTACGGTATATGTAAAAGAAAATACTCCATAGGAAAAGTATTTTTTGGTAAAATAGAAGTAGTATCATAAAGACAGAAGAGGAGGACCGGAAACAGCTTTACTTTTGTACTTTTTTGCTATGAATGCCATCATAAAATCCAGAACTTGACTAGCTACATGTTTTCTCATGTTTTAGATTTTAAGGTGAACATTTAAACTGTAACTGTTAAAATCACCCGAATTTCTAAAGTATTTTGTGTATAAAGACTCATGATACTCACCATTGCTTGCCGTATCAGCGTTTGCCTTTCTTCGTCCCATTATCTCTACTGATCAGGTTCCCAATTAAGAAAGTTGTGAAAACACTGACAATTTAATATTTTTCTAATTTAGCTGAAAAGCTTGTGGTGCGTAGGAAAAAACGACAAAGTTTTTGTCGCTGCTTGTTGATCGAAAACATGGAGTTCAAATTTAATTCGGAATTTTAAACCTTTCACCACACAACTTCTCCGTTCCCTCTTTCGTCCACTTCTTCACTTTCTCGCTGTTTGCTTACTTGCTTTCTTAAAATTACTTCCAGTTGTACATCCTGATTTAGCACGAGTTTTGCTTGTCTCCTCCAAAGCATTCTGAAAAGAAAGAAAAGAGACACGAATAAAATATCATTGTAGTTTTATCATCGTTGTATGACTAATTATCTATGAATTAGCCTGGGACGTTACACTAGATCTACTGTTTTACTCACTCAGGAGCATAGTAATGAACTTATGAAAAATTAAAGTTAAGTAGAGCAAGAAGTCTTAAGGAATGTTTTATTAGCACGAATTATAAACTATTTGTAATTCTGTCTACTTTGACTATAACTATCATTGTAAGTAATATATTGCTCGTTTATAATTTATAAGATGTTACAATTTACGGTACTGTTTTCAAACTTTTATGGTTTGAATTGGAACTTTTGAGTCATTATATAGTTATAGTAAAGCACATTTAGCTGTGATTCCAACTGTGATTTATTAATTTCTTCGCTTTTAGTGTTATTCAATTGATCAAAATTTATGACTTTCTCTTTGATAAATACGACTTGTGAACAGATGATTTATATTGTATTTTATAATGCTGATACGTATATCATATACACATATACAATGGACACGACTGAAAATTAAATTAGATCATAGATCAAGAGCCAATCCTAAATATAAAGGCAAAATAGAATGTCCAGCTTCTTCGAAAAGCACAAGATTAGTTTTGTTTTCTATTCGCAATGGCATGTATGATACATATTATATATACTTATGTTTTACTGCTTTCACTGGCTTTATTAATTCAGCATACTATATAATATTTTGTAGCTAACTAAAATGAAGTTTCAAACTTTATGACATTGTGTCCATCCATTTATATTAGATGCTATCGTTCAATAACATTCATTTCAGTAAAGTTGCTGTTTACTCAAGCAGTTTATATTACCTTGTACCAAAAATGGATTTTATGGCTAAGATTTTAATGTTTGTCTTCAGTATGCGACTTAAGATTTTTACCAGCTTAACCTAGCCCCTTTCAGTCAATAAAATCCATTATCAAGATCAAAATCAAAAACAACATTAAGTAACCTAGAAGTATACGAAGATTAGTAGTACCCCTGCAGATGCGTAAACAAAATTATTGATACAAAACCTTGCTAAAAAACTTTCCCTATAGTATCTCTCAACTTAACACGCTCAACAGGCAAACATAATTATTATTTGGAATTCATAGTGCAGGTTATTCAGTGAATTCAGTACAATACGTATATAGTAGACACCGTGAAAAAAAGCTTCCACTTCGTTCATTTTCATTACATTCGATTTTAAAAACTTTGTTCGCTTGTAACATGTAGGTATGTATGCAATGTCGTTATACGATGTACAAAACACCCATACAGTAAAAGCAGACAAACTATCATAAAAAGTAACAGAATTACTAAACTTTTTGATACACATGGCTAGTGTTGGGTTTTACCTCTTGGTTTCTAAGCTTGAGCTGTACAACGCGATACTATAATCATTTTTCATACTTGACACTTGTGACGCCTCCCTTTCTGAAAAGATTATCCTTGAACCAACGTGTGCTGTGTAATTATCCTAATACTTGGATAATGTCAACTCATCTTTTGCAAACCATTTGAAAGGTCTCAGAATACTTGTTAAAATCGACAATATTCTAGAAGTATAAATAAATATGAGTCGTCTTTGGAGCATTTTTGCTAGAAGTTATATTGCATTACAGAATTTTGGGTTTTTCAAAAAATACTGGGAAAACTGTGAGGAAAACTAAGTTGAATTAAATACATTTAAAACAAGTGGAACCTTCGCATCGAGGTACATATAGTTATAGTTTACCTAAAACTCATGAATCGGTAGAGTACGGCTTTTTTGTTCAAAGTTAGCAATATAGCAATAAATCTGACTTGTCCTGCTGTCTTAATCGGAATCTACGAAAATGTTGAATACAATGACATGAAAGATCGTTAAAATCGTTTGGAACTGAATCTTAATTTAAATTTTTAGCATAGTATTAGCAAAACCATCGTTATATTTGTTAGCTACATGTACATTTTTTAACCGACATGTCTACACCTAAAATATTCTAATATCATAAGCATTAGTCCCTGTACAAAGATATTTTTTGCACTAAAATATATGTAACATCAATAAAACGCATATAATTATGTCGTTTACATGAATATAATTCTTGTTCTTAGTAGTTGGTATATTATGCAAATGACTACATCTCATATTATTCCCAAAACTAAAACAACCAGGATTTATGCTTCAATCACAATCAAGGATGTAAATTGTAAAAGCCGCAAAACTAAAAACAATTCATGATGTTCGTAATTTAAATTCAGAACATTCAAGGTACATATATTTAATGCCTTTAATGTGCACACCAATACTACACCAACTTAAAATGAGTATCACACAGGTAAGATTCTTCGGTACGACAATTTTGGTTTCAAAATCTTCGTTCAGTGTTTGTTCGTAAAAACAAAGCTGGCTGTACCTTTGCACTATAAAATCTTAATGTATGTATGAATCTGTCATCATTACTACCACACGTTATATTATGTATGTAATTACATGTGGTATATATATACATAGCGAGGGCAAAAAATGACAAGACCATCACAATCACAAGCTTCTCTCATCGCCATCATGCTAAATTTTAAAATTTAGTTGATATACACATCTGCCTCTTATTCTCATAATACAAAACATGTTGTTGTAAACAGTGATGCAATCCTTTATCATATCCCTAATACCAATCATAACAAAAAATAGATAAAAAAAATCACAGGATGTTGGGTGAAGTTTTTGTGAGCTTACAATAAAATAATTTCATGATGTGGGGATGCTATGATCTATGCAGTGTTCTAGAGAGCTTCTTAAACTTATCAAGTTGTAAAAACAAATAACATAGCCTGAGAAAGGCAATTTTATAAACCGTAAAATGCTGAATTTAAATTTAATTTGAGATGAGTTTAACGTTTTGTTTAAAACAATGTTTTTTGTGTGGTACAGGTTTGAGAATAGCTCTAATCTAACACACCTCGATTAACTTACATTTATCCAAATACTTGCAGCTGCTTTTGCATTTTATAAGTATAAGACTGAAGTTCAGAACAGAAAACCATGAAACGAAAATAAAATTGCTCGCTTATAATGGTGAATATACTACGAGTAAAGGGGAAACCCGAAATTCATATATTGTTTCATGATAATCATCATAATTGTTATAGTATGTCATATTTCATGACGTGCACGTAAAAATCCTACAATTTCTCTAAATCCGAATCATGGAATGAATAAAACGCAAAGCGTAGGCTTTAGGTGACTTTTCAGATGAATGTCACAGGTAGATACATATGTATAGATTCGTGAATATGGTAAATATTTCAGACCGAAAACGTAAGGAAAGAGGGACATAGTTAGCTCGATGTGTTTTTGACGCCTGTGCACGTACCTCTTTTATTGTGATTATTCAGTTAGGATGACACCTGATGACACACACACACACACACATGAGTCTCGCAGTTGCACCTGTCCACATAGCTAATAGTGTAAACCATGAACTGCATATTATGAAATGAATGTAGGTATGTGCATCTACATTTCATATTATGGTTAAATAAAAAACGAGATTTCGAAGTCAAAAGATTAATCTGACAATGAGCCATAAAGAAAACCGTTTAGCATTTATAGACGGTTCCTCGAGTTGACGTTTTTACCACCACCAACCCCTTTAAAGTCATGCAGGGTATGCAAATTAAGAGAAGATCATCCTCTGAGCAACTCGTTTGCTTTGTTAACACCAATGAAATGGTTAGAGATTTTACAAAAAAGAAAAAATACCGTGAAGTCAAGCTGTGGCTAATAGAATATAAAAGGATACTTATTTGCAACAGTTTATCGTATAAGAGAGAAAAGATATGATAATTTGACTCGTATTACACGAAACGATACCATAAAAGATTATAATGTAATCACCACAGTCATCATCATCCTCTTCAATAAAAGCTTTGGTTTTTTATAAAGTTTTCTATAAATCTAGTTGCTTTATACTTTCCTAATCCAAAGAACACTCATCAACAGTTCAATTTTTTGTTTGCTCTCTTTAAGGATTTAGGTAATACGCGTGAATACTAGCGAGCTTTTAAAAGCATGAGAAAAATGAATTTGTGTAATTTTCTAAGATTAAGAAAGACTTAACGGGATCACAAATCACATATAACTTGATGTTGATAATACGGATCCATTTTTATTGTGGGATAAATGGTACGGATTTTACACGTCAAGACAAAAAACATTTTTGTGATTTAACATGTTTACGTCAAATAAAACTAGAAAATTTGAAATGATGACATGACACATGAGTAAAATATGGAAATTAACCGTTTTATGCATACATTAATGCTTCTGATAGAGTGATGCTGCAAACGACATGGAAGACACAAATGAATAAAAAATCAGTATTGAAACCCATGAATAATTAGTTTTTCCCTACAACCTTCATCTATTTTTTATAAACCGCTCCCTCACCTAAAGTACGAAGCTGTTCTGCATATGCATTTACAAATAAATTTGATATACATGATTGTATACTGTGTGATAAAAATCTGGAATATTTTATAACAACGAGCATTGGCTCAACTTGAATATCAAAACTGATAATGCTTCCTAACAAATATTTTTCGATACCACTTAATATTTCCTTTCCAATGATTTTCATTGACGAAACTGCGTTGCATCTAGAAATTTTGAAAAACATGTCTTTTTGCAAAGCGCAAACTAAACAATAGATCTGAACGAGTAGAGTAGAAAACAAGTTGGTAA
>JAHZNG010001275.1:0-16977 GCA_027744375.1 Orchesellides sinensis | reverse complement strand
GATCGCGGAATCATGGGAAGGTAAGGTATTTAACTGAAAAATATTTCAAATTATTGTAAATTTTGATTGCAAACTGATTATATTACTGATTTAATGTTTTTGAAATGTGATTGTAAATTTTTGTTGTGTTTTCAGGTGTAGGAAGACTTCCAGGAAAGAGGTGCCACTACCTGTTCGAGATCTCATTATCACTGCTTGGGAGGATCGCGAAAATGGACCAGTGACGATCGCTTCACTTTCCAGGCAATTCTGCAGACCTGAATCAACTATAAGAAGCATAATTCAACGCTACCAGAAGGATGGCAGGGTAGAAAATGCAGCTGGAAGAGGGAAAAAACTTACTTTCACTGTTCGAGAAACAAGAGCGCTGCTTAATAAAGTGAAGCAGGAGCCATTTCTCAGCGCCCCAAAGCTTGCTGGATATATGGAGGAGTTTACTGGGAAGTCTGTGACTTCTAAAACTATCAAAAACTACCTCCGGAAGAATGGAATCCGAGCTCGAACACCAAGAGCCAAGCCCCTGCTCAGCAAGAAAAATATAAAGAAGAGATTGGACTTTGCTCGCGCCAACGTAAACCAGCCAAAGGAGTACTGGAATCGTGTCTTGTGGAGCGACGAGACAAAGATTAATCTTTGGAGGTCTGATGGGGCTCAAAAGGTGTTTCGAAGTCCCAGGGAAGCGCTGAAACCGCAGAATATTCTTCCCACGGTGAAGCATGGTGGAGGCTCAGTACTGCTTTGGGGGTCAATGGCAGCCAATGGTGTCGGGAACATAGAGTTCATTGACTCTATTATGAATGCGGACGGCTACGTGGGGATCCTGGAGAGAAATCTCAAGAGCTCGGTGGTCAAGTTGGGGCTGGGGCGGTTCCCAGGGAAGCGCTGAAACCGCAGAATATTCTTCCCACGGTGAAGCATGGTGGAGGCTCAGTACTGCTTTGGGGATCAATGGCAGCCAATGGTGTCGGGAACATAGAGTTCATTGACTCTATTATGAATGCAGACGGCTACGTGGGGATCCTGGAGAGAAATCTCAAGAGCTCGGTGGTCAAGTTGGGTCGACGGATAAGGGAGAGACGCTGCATGAGTAGAGCCGATTTGAAAAATCAAATCGTTGAGGAGTGGTCTAAGTTCACCACGGAAGACACCAGGAAACTTGTGGAGTCGATGCCACGAAGGTTGGAAGCAGTGATAGCGGCCAATGGGGGACATACTTCGTACTGAAGTCGCAACTGGCCACTCTATTGGGTTTAATTTAATTAATTTGTAATTGTCCGCGATCTTCAATTTCCCCTTCATTTAATCAATTCAACTAAACTATGTATTTTAAAATAGTATTTAATCGTAAAATCAAATTTTAAATGTTGATATAATAGAGTAGAGGAGTTGTATTTTCTAGCTTATGTAGCATAAATTAGCTTATTGTAACGTTTATGTTTCAAAATGGCGTCTATAGTTAGTGACGCCATCACCCACGAAGAGCACTTTCATTAACTGTATATTATTAAAAGTCACATATGGTCCAACCAACTTTTATATCGATTCAGCATTTGGATTCCAGTTTTTTGTAAAATACAAGTTTTGCGATCTAATGGTATATGCGTATATTGCCTTTTCATTACATGTGCAGAAGAAGGCACAGGTGTTTGCTTTCCTTCGATTCTTGTATATATCTTTCACACGCTCATGTATTTCCGATTTTCACATAAAAATATAAATAATGCCGTATGGAAAGGAATTCTATAAAATTTCAATACCAAGATTATTTTTCTAGGTAGAAGCCGACTATACTGCTTTCTAATATGCAGCACGTGAAATTCGTATAAATAAATTTTGCTCGCAAAAATCTTGAGAACAAAATGTACAAATGTATCAAATAAGTTACGTTTAAAGGAGGGTATACACAGGTAGGTCGATAGGTATAGTGTGGATGCATGCCGGATGTCCAAATATTTTTTTTCTGTGGAATTTCCTTCTTGAAAATGTCTTGTGGGACCTACTAGTGGCAAGAAAATGTGAAGGCTCCTTTGCACCATAATATCTGGCATATATCACCATTCAACCTGTCTTGAGAGTTGTGCGACTTCAGCAGCACTGAACTACAGAAACATACTACACGAAAAGTTTTCTCGCGGTCGAGGTTTTATGCAAAGTAGCAACCTTACGGATATACCCATAAAATGCATTCTGATATTTTATACGGTAGCGTTCCGAATATGCTTTCTAATCTACCACGGGAGCCCCTGTCCTTCATGCCGGAGTTGGTTTGCGTGCTCTGTAGCCTGGCATGGCATTCGGTCTTATTGGGTTTTCCACTTTGACACTGATGGTCTCACTTATTTTCACTCGGTCCCCATAAAGCACTAGCTGAAAAGACTTGCTTTTTTCGTATATGCATTTTTCACCGGAAAGAATGTTGCAGTAAGGAACAGTCATATATAATTTATAGCAAGGTGCGATATGAGAACCAGTAGGTATGATATAAATCCTCTATGCATTACTACCCAATTTATAACGTCTCTCAGGCAGAGGAAAGGCGTGACAGAGGACAGGAACTGATAGAGTAGTATGTGAAAGACGGAATGAATCTGCATCTTGTCTTAAGCACAACTGCCTAAAACACTCTTTTATCCCATGGAGAACCACAACAAGCTTGTTTCATTCATGGCCTGGTGTGGCATAAAATGACTTGAGCACAGTTCCTTGCCATTTTCTTAGTATGCCCCTTTAGTCGTCCTTGCTGTCTTTCCGCTCTCTTCATTTCCTCCCACCCGTAAAGCCTGTTTAGGGTATATAAAATATAAAGTTTTTAGAGTAAATATCTGTCGTATGGATTTTTCGAGACTTCACTCTCCACTCTAGTCATTGTCGTCTTTTTCTCTCACGCCTCCTCCACCCTTCCATTTCTTGATTGATAAATCACTTTCACTTAGGAGACTCGACTAACTCAACAAAAACTAATATGGTAGTTCGTCTTTCTCGCTAGTCATTTCACTACTTTTGAGTAATTCTTGATTTCCTCCTTGGGGGTTTTCATATTCTTTACAAAATTTAGAAGTGAAGAGGATTTGAGTTTTCCTTGAATGTGTCTCTGCATGGGAGGGTTTTTAAAATAATGTAGATAACGAGAGATCATATAAAGCTTTGTTGTTGATGATGTTGACATGCGAAGGTTATGAGAATAAATGATAGTGATGGTGTGACAGTATAAGATTTTTTCGGAGAAGATTTTTACCATTTGTATGAGGAGACTGTCTATGGACGCTATAATGGTTGTCTATGAGCATGGAATTGTGACACAGTTGTGCAAAACAGCTACACAGCTTTCATTATATTTGCATGCGTTTAAAAAATACGTCATCTCTTGACTTTCCATCCAACAATATATAGCTAAAACCAATGTTATCTAAAGTTCCACCGGTTACCAAAAAAATATAAATAAAAGTTAAATTTTGGTTCTAGAGCAAGAGAATTACTGAAACGGAAGATGTGAATTGTTTTGTGCCCTAATGGGTTTTTAGTAGTAAGTCACCATGAATAAATTTCCTTGATTTTCTAATTCTTGTTCAAAGCTTTTGTGGTTGGTTGACTTTTTCTTAAATGATCTTTGCCTACGGAGAACATGGAAAACTTTGATAAAGTTGTCACTTCATTACTTGATTTAAACATGTATCTTCATCATCACATACCTCATCCTTATTACTATGAAATAAGCTTTGGATAGCAAGTTAAGTCGTTTCCTTCCGGATTACCATGTGAATTTATGCATATTCAAAGCAAAGTAAATCTATTCTAGCCCATGGCAGACTGTTTATATTGTTAAGATAATTTCATATTAAGTCATGTACTTGTCTCAACCGACTGACGATGTAGTATAGCATCCAGATCCGGGCGTTGGCTTACATGAGGATCAACTTTTAACAACGTCACAGCTTAATCAGGCACACGTTAATCATTTATTTGAATACACAGTTCCTCGTATGTATATAATGCTTAAAGGCTTAAGATGTAAGAGCAACTGGCGAACTACTAAAGAGTCGCAAAACGTATATACTTGGAGTATTTAAAACATGAGACTTCTCCAGTTTTCCTCCCACTTGTTTCCCTTTACTTTTGCAGTCTGACTCATTAGCATGATTAGAATTAGAATGTTGAACATTATGAGTATGTGTGTCAGGTAGGTAGTAGGTAGGTAAATTATTAATGTTCTAAACTCCAATGATGATATGATATGGAATATAATTGAAAGTAGGCTTCATTTTGGAAGACCACCACTTAAATATTGTAGAGCTGCTACGCAAGTAGTACTAACCTACATTTATGTATTCCAAGGACCAATTTTGAGTACATATATGTATGTGAAGTGTTCATAACGGAATAGTAGTATACGGGAATTATGTCCCAATGGTATAGGTATTATAATCTAAAGTTAGATTCGAGAACATAGCACAGCTCATGCAATCCCACCATTTCATTCATATTTCACGGGCTAAATAAATCCGGAAGGAAGGATATGTGAAAATAATTTCGGATGAGTTGGGTGGTATTTTGTGGGAATTAATGAACTTGCATGAAAAATTAGTTGGAGTCTCTTGGTAGCTCCCACTTTCATTTGTTTAAATGTCAGGCAGCGGCACAAATACTTAGTTGAATGCAACAAAAAAGGAGTTAGTTTGTAGTCAAGGGGTGGATATGGACGAGAATAAGAGAGACATAGCAAAGCTTAAACAGGAGACGAAAAAGAAGAGTGAGTGGTTTGCTGGATGGATGGCTGGTTGATGATGATTGTGATTCGTCTTGTTGAAAAGCTCCGTGTTTATTTACTCAACCAGGCATAGCAAGAAGAACTGTTTCCAGACGTGTGTGTATGTGTGTTTTGTTTGCTCATTTGTGTACATTTCCAGAGAGGAGAGTGTAACAATAATCGTAATCATTCTAATGCCGTAGAAAGAACCTTTACTATGATATTTCAGTAGCTACAGTCAACAATAACTCTTTATTCCTTGTTATATGTATCATATGACTCTTAGCTTATATTCTAGAGGGGAATTGGTTTATTCAATGGCATTCTTTGTTTTTGTTTGTTTATTTGCTTACGTGTTTGCAGCGATATATGTCTGTCTGTTCTGGCTTTTTAGGTAACTTTAATTTTAAAGTGAATAATCTCAGAAGTACTACTAGCGTGTCCATAACAAGAAGTTCATGTGTCCTTACGATGCGTTGATTAATAAAATAAAAATTTGAACAGGTTGAAATGGGTATTGCTCAAACCCCGTTTTCTGAAATTACTTCTAGGTTAAAAACCTCAATTTTGTATTTATAGTTTCTTCTACACTGTAAGAGTAAAGAGTAAATCCATGTAAATCTTGTCGTACATTAATGAGCAAGGGCACGTTTTATTTATGTTTAGTAGTTAAAATGTTACAACTGGTNTAAATTAAACTTAATCCACATTTGCATAACTACAAAACGTAATACCAAGTTAAACGCAGATATCACGTAATATCATGTTTGATGGACGCCTTTGTTGCCGTTTCATCTCCGCTATCATACACTAAAATAGCTGAAACTTCACTTTCTTACAGTCATTAAAAGTCTGCCTGGAAAAGCAAAATGAGTAGGCAGGTAATCAAAGCAAGGAGATTTTAATTAATTATCTAATTTGGGTACGTTGAAAAAGCTACACCATGAACTCATACGTAAGTGCACACCTTCACACGTTGTTTTAATACATTTCTAGACAAAATCATGTTGTATTCATCATGTTTATGAATAAGAGATACATGTATACTAATGAGTTAGGCAATTTTTAATCTGACGATGACGCTGGACATAAAGGAACCTGTAGGTATTATTTATATGGATCATATTACGTAAAATCTTAATACACCTGCTTACGGACATAATAAACACAGATACATATGTATATATTGATGTTACCACTATATTCGTCGTATAATTTCATATTTAATGTATGCTCCTTATAAACATGTCTTACTGTTGAGATCAAACAATTCCAGGAACGTGATTTACATCATTACTCAATACTTTAAGCTATAATGATATACTACCATGTGTTATTATTATTATGACACGAAAAATAAAGAAGAAAGATGGCTAGGAGTCTTTATGCCTTGAAGAAAGATTCCTTTGAAATACTGTGCGTTATATAACGACGAGCTGCAAGCGATACTGGAAAGTTTACATTTCTTTGTGCACATGTCTTTGATAACTTTCCTGAAACCTTGTGTTCAGAATATAAACAGACAGAGCAGACAAGCCGAAGGTATTAGGTGCCTTCAGTTTCAAATAACGGAGGAATCATCATAATATGGTACACGTAAATATTAAGACTTTTTGTTATTTGAATGCATATAAGACTGAAGACTTCACTGTTCAAGTGATATAACTTCCCGTTCCATTTCTAGTTGCTTGTGTTCTCGCTCTTTTCGTCATATCATCACCAGAACACTGTATACTTAGGCTTGTTCTCTACAAAGAAAATTAAGCTTGAATAAAAACCCGAAGAAAATTGAGGGAGTAAAAGACTTTCTTTTCCCTCTTTCCCTTTTACATAATATTACGGTATAATGCACCTTAATAATGTAACATAATCTTAATTGCTTTCTCTTCTTGAGAACGAGCACAACTTAATGATGATGATGATGGTTTGATGGTGATGCGGCGTTGTGCTGGAAATTACTATGTATGCTCACTGTAATAATAATCATCATTATTGTTGCAACGATTACAACCAGGAGAGTAATGTCATATATAATGGATGTATGCTATGATCAAAAACATCCTTAATTGGTGATATTATATCAGAACGGTTTTCTTTGAAAAAATGACAAGTGGGGCAGCTTTTACTGTTTTAAACACAGTATTAACTATGGTTGGATGGAACATGTAGTAAATCAGAATTATATTTTTCAGTCAAGTAGCGTATGCTGGTTGGTTCAAAGAAAATTTAGCCTAATTAGCAAGTTTTCATCTAAAAAACTGTCGGTGCAATTTTCCAGTTTTATAAATAATAAAAATGACTTATCATTGAGTAATAATCATTGTTTGACGGCTTGTTCAAAACGATCACTATTCATATATATATTTCTTTACAAAATTTTGTGCAAATGTTGACTTCTTATATAAGTGACACGTCATTAAACAAACTTAATTACAAGAAAATACCATGTTGGCTAAGATATACTGGTAAGAGGCTTTTGAAAGAATAATTGAATTAGTTTTTATCTTATTGTTTGTTGATGAGCCAGCAAGCGGATTCTTGATGGAAAGAAAGGAAGTATTAGAGGTCCCTCATCGATTATGTGTTTAGACATAGGACAAACATATCATAAGGCCTCAAAAGATGTCCCCAAAGATTACGCAATCAGATATAATTTATCTACATATTAGGGTAGATCGTCAATTATTAAAAATATTTCCTTTATATCTACATTAGTATTTTCCAGATATAAATGCGGTAGGTAGATACGTAGACAGTTGATGATGAAGAGGAGGGAACCAGGAAGATGATGCATTATTTTATGCACATATAATATAACTTAAATTACCTGAAGACACCTATCATATAATATAAAGTAGTATAAGTATCTGTATAAAGCAAACTAAAGAGTCAAGTGAGTGAGTCAAACTTTTTTATCAAGTGAGTCATAATAACAACTAAAGAAAGTAAATTGGAAGAAAAAGAAGAAATTTTTGAAATTATCTCTTGTCCCAATAAACGCGAAGATATACAACGACAGGGAAAAGATTGAAGAAAGCGGTTTGCCATGCCTTTATATTTTTATACTTTCTTCATCTTCTTACCATGACGCAATAGAGTAAAATACGCAGTAGGAAGTTGTGTGGAGGTAGGATAGAAAGTGATAGCAATATATATTACGTGATGGCTTACTCCGTTAACTCTCTTATTTTTGATAGATTATGCAATAGGGTAAAATACGCAGTAGGAAGTTGTGTGGAGGTAGGATAGAAAGTGATAGCAATATATATTACGTGATGGCTTACTCCGTTAACTCTCTTATTTTAGATAGATCTTAAGGGAGTGAACAAGTTCAGAGAAACATACTCTAGCAAAGACTCGGTTTGCTAAGTTAAGAATCCTAATAATCTCCTTGTGATACTTACAGCATGGGACACTTTTGCAAAATGATTGTACGGTATCTGTATACTTTTGCAGAGAATCATATATAAAACTAGTACCTTGTACCTGTTTCATGTTGGATTTATTTTTGCTGTGAGAATTATGTCACATTTGGGACTCAAGGCGAAGAATAAAGGTTATTTTCGGTGAAAAGTATGAGAAGGACAACCAAAAGGATAATATATAAAAATGGCGATAGCTGAAGGACTATAATAACTTTCGTCTTGATATGATGATATTACTTGGCCCCCATCGTCTCATCACCGGTAATTTCATTATATTTTGCCAAATGGCTATGTACAGCGTTATGGGTCGATAAGAGAAAGGTATAGCGCTTATATTTGCGAAAAAAGATTACGGTACATCCATTGAAGGTCTACACTGGTCTTGAGCCAGAGATATTGAAATCTATGAATGATGTAACTAACCAGAAGATTCGCTTAGCATTTTTATCCAACATATACAGCATCGTAAATGATACAGTCGAAATGTGATTTGTGTACACAAAATGAATGTCACCACAAATCATATATACCTGGGTACATTACCTTTTACAACTGAATTGGACAAGAAAAAAGTTTAAAATTAGTTTAGCTTTATGTACCCTAAAATCAGTGTTCTATTGCGAAATGCATTCTTTACATTTAACAACCTTACAACATTTGCCTGGAGAAATTTCTTGTTACAAGGAAAAAGTTTAAAATTAGTTTAGCTTTATGTACCCTAAAATCAGTGTTCTATTGCGAAATGCATTCTTTACATTTAACAACCTTACAACATTTGCCTGGAGAAAGTCGATAAAATTTCTTGTGCTACTTCATGCTTCATGAAGTCAAATAACACACTAGTCTATAAGGTTGGTAGTAACTTTTATGAAATAACTGTATGAGGATATATACTTAGTATTTACTTTGACGCGTAGTGTCCCGACAGAAATTTCTGGACAAACTTTGGCTTTCATTGCGCGATTTTTACTTTGCAACCAAAGTGCCAAGAAAATATATTACGCTGAAAGGGCATTGAAGATGTCACGGTAGTTGCAAACAAATTCTTCCCTGTATTACTCTGGGTGTTGAGGTGTGATCGTAAACGGCTTTCCGCGGTAACTGTGCCATGTAAAAAGCCTTGTTTGATAAAAGCTTACATTATTTCCTATATATGATTACACATTTCTGATGCAAAACTTTAACTCAGCATGTTTACACTGCAACTTTCTTTTGATATCAATAAAATTGCAGAGGTTGCACCAGCATTCATAAAGTCGCGTTGTGAAGACAAACAGATGACAGACATTTCTTAACGTTTACCAGCAGTGACACATATGTACTTATTAAACCACGAATAAAACCCTAACCTTAATATTTTAGCACTACATTGTATAAGTACTTCAAGTGAAATCTCCTTAACAAATATGACGTTATTCTAACATCTACTTAACTGTTTATTGTAACGTCATCTGCACAGAACCTTTAGTTAGGTAGGAAGTATTATGATATTATTAACTTTCGCGCGAGCTTATAACGTGTGTGAAAGTAAGTATGAATAAAGTTGATGCAAGTAACGGCAAACAAGTAAAACCCGCCCTGTGTATTGTATCTCTATGTCCTAATCCATCCGTAAGACTACAACTAAGGTTTATATTTATTTCCTCTGCCACTTTTTATTGCGTATATTGTGGCATCTGCTAGAAGACAGATAATGCGTGTATGTATGAAGCTAGCAAGTTTCATTACAAAAGATTCTAGATCCGCATTAAGTTTCCTTCATAATACACATTTCTCCACATACACACTACTACACACGTTCTCGTTATCAGTTCACGTGCTCTTTCTCCTCCAACCTCGAAACTGGAGGACTCAACAACTCCACTCATTCCTGTCTTATTTTTTCTCCTGCTTTCGCCGCATTTTTCCTTCGTCAAGATAAAAATGGAACAAAACTTTCTCGGGATAAGAAAGGATAACACACAAAATTGCATTTTGTATACATATTTACGCATTCTACAAGGTTGATATACATAGGAAGAGCAACATCAATGTTCCGTTTTTTACAACGCCGGTGTATATAGTACTTAGACAAGTTCATGGAGAAAGTGGAATACATGTAAAGAAGCTGGGATTGCTACTTTTTTACTACTTTTAGTGATACTTTAGTTCGTTATATATGATGATATGATGAGACCTATTCGCCCCAAGAGAGTCTTGAAAAGGGATCCTTTACAGCCTCCTATTATTTCTCCCCTGGTTAAGAAATAACCCAGAACAGTAACAATCCCATCATACAATGTTTCACATATACCGAGAAAAGGAGAAAAAACCATGTGTATTGAAAGGATCATTGGAAAATAATGCTAAAAGTTTCCGAGAAGACCCTCTTCCCGTATTTCAGCTAAGTGGTATTCGGTGCATAATACGAAAAAGAAGAAATGAGTATATAACACAGTATTTTTTACAAAGAAATAACTACAAAAATCTGCTTTTGTACGTTTCATATAAAATACCTTATTATTCTTTTACTTTTTTGGGATACACTACGTATTACAAAAGAAGAAGATACTAGCTTGGGCTATTGACTTTACGGTATTATGTGATGGTGATGGTTATTGCAAAGTTTCCAGACAATAACCAACCCGACCATGGAATAATGAAAATCAGTGCACCGTGTGCATGTCCTACTTGTGTCGTTGACAAAGATGTAAAGAAATGAACTGAACAACTTCACTTTTCTTTCTGACTTCTTTTCTGAGCTCATTCACTCTAATCTATTTCATTTGCATATGCTGAGATTTTCGTCTGTGGTAAAAGAAAAAACTACTCTGGATAGAATAAGCAAATTTGGTACTTTTTTTAAAGGTATACGCAGCATTTATATGCTGGAGTAATACTATCCTCTATCACCCATATAATTACTCCCACTGCCTTGTGCTGAATCAAATCAAATATGGACTTAATGAGAATATTGACTTGGAGTTAGAACGTAAAGGTAAAGTTGATCGGTATGGCTTTAATATTATTATTGCAAATAGCGTATGTGTACTGTTAACCATGTTTAAAAGGGAGAACCAAGAGTTTTTCTAGGAAACAAGGCAGTTTGCTTACGTACGCACTTTTATCTACAAAAAAGAGAAACATGTGCATTACATTAGGCCTGTAGGTAAAACATCCATTCCTTTTGGGTGCGTACTAGGAACGTTGTTGCGTTGTACATCGGACCTTGTTCTTTGAATTTGTGCATATGAAGTATTATTTGAAAAGTTTGCATGAATTTCCATTTCAATTTTTTTTGCTGTATGTCCGTATCCGTAGAATTTTACTGTCAGCATACCTAAAAGCAATTCCAGATGTTAAGAATTGTATTTATGTCCTCGCCCTTGTATAATGGTGATGGTGGTGGTATTGGAAGCAGACTAGTAAAAAATCTGTAAAGTGGAGAGATTTTTTAGGGCTTGTTACAAATGTATTTTCCACACCTGTGACTTCCTCCTCCCTGTAATAAAAGTCGTAGAAAAAATTGGTTGAATGTGTCAGACTCGCTGTTTGAGTGTGTAACGTGTTTAAAAAAATAAGGATTGAATGGCAGCTCGCAATGAGTAGACATGTATACAAAAATGTCCACAAAAGGAAATGAAGATCCCTCTCACAGGTTTTTGGACAGTTTATAACATTGTCCGGAAAGGCAACGTTTTTTCTCTCGCCAGAATTTTTACGTTGGAGTAGAGCAAAAGAGTTTTATTCAAGCCTGGATAACGCTCAGATTTTTTAACCGAGTCAGCAGTAAAACGCATCGGTAGAGCTCACTCACAATCTGCACGTTATATTTTTTGTCTACTTTCACACACATTCTGACGGTGATTGTGCAATGATATGGATACATGTAATCTACAAACGTATTTGTGTGTGATGATATTACGTTTATGAAGATTAACTCTCAGACTTGAGATTTCGAAGAAAAAAAAAGGATTTTGTTTGTGAGCTTTTTCGTCTCTTTTCTACCCGATGGTATTTTTCCTTTTTTAGCTGACTCCGCGACAGCTGAAATTGAAATTTTTGAGTGTTTAAATGGAATTTGAGATGGTATCTGATTAAAAAGATGAAATGGTTGAACTAACTTGACTTTTACGCTACGTATAGGTATGTTGGCTTAATTTAATGCTACTGCTGCAATGCCATGTTTGGATTGAAACGGAAGCAATTAATGTTATGGTATCTCACGGGAAAGTAAAGTTTGGAGTTGGATTGAATGAAGTACCTGAGATGTGACAACTTTTAATGACATGTATGCATGCTGAAATGAAGTGGATATTTAAAATTTGTAAATATATTCTAAAGTGGCTATACTGTAAAAGTCATAATAAAATATCCGTCTGGATAACTACCAGAAGTTTGATCATTTTTGTTGGTATTCGTTCAATACACAAAAAGAACTGTATACAGATTTACTCATTAATTAATTATTGACTAAAATTACTAAGTAAATGAAGGGAGATACGTAAAGGATTTGTTATGTAAGTTGCATAAATAGTTCTTCTTATATAACTTGTGTTGATAAACATCACCATAAACGAGCTCGTACTAAATACTGTTTGAAACTCACTCAAATATATTTATTAAACAAATTAGTAATAAAAGGAAGTTAACCTGAGAGGTAGCTTTATATAACTTTGATTTACAGAGCTAAGCAGGAAGTAAGAAAACGCATGATTCTTAATAATTTAAGCGCATGAAATGCTTTGAAAGTTTTAAAACGTAAAATTTCTACCCCTTATGCCTGCTAAAAATTTCAGATTTACAATGAAAACAACATTTAAATTAAGTAGTAAAGTATTTCCTTATTGGCAGTCATTATTTCAGAAGCTTAAGATTTCTACTCAATTATTATATAAAGGATATTATTATATAAAACTTATTTTCAAAGGGGGTTTGGAGTCGAGTCAAAGCTCGTGTGGAGACATTACGAAGGCTTAGAAATGTAAAATTGCATATTATAGTGAAGAAATGAGACGCGTTATAAAAACTATTAAAATTAATCATTCGTCTTTAGAACTGAAATTCAGACATCCCATTTCTGTAAAGTTTTAGGAAGAAATAAATGGAAAATTACATTAGTCTAAATTACGGTTTGTAAAAGATATCATACCATTTGTAGACAACAGTACAATGAATCTTGAATTGAAAAGAGCGTTTTTTACTAAATTTTAACCTTGAAGTTGCTGCTGGTAAATTCACAATATATGCAGAAGTTACATTATATGCAATGTAGTGCAAGAACACTTTAGATTATTGTTGTCCTGATGGTACTAGAAAACTTTTTGGATGACACAAGGAAAGAATGAATGGAGAAAATAATATTACAAATGGCTGGAATTGCATTTATCCTTGAGGATGCAAGCGAGAAAAGAGAAATAGGAAATAATAGTTTCAGCCAAGTCTCATCTCTTGTAGAATTGCTGCCACATTCGATTTCCTCAGCGTTTTTTCGCTAGCACAGAATATGGTATGCACACTCTTTGTATTTTTACTTTGAAAGGACAAAATACATCCTTATTTGAATCTTCCATAGATTAGTATCATTTTCTAGAGGGAAAAGATATGATATCGTTTTCTTTACTTAAAAATCTCAGAAAGTTATGGCATGTGTGTACTTATGTATGCTACGTGTAATGTAAAGCTTTGCACTAGAGTCTAGACTACCTCTAGAGCAGAGGGAAAACGCACTTTATCAAGGAAGAAAAGGGTGTGTATGTGTGTGGCTCTGTGATGATTATGGAAATAGCTTGTTTCATGCTTTTAATGGCATTATGGGATTACAGGGAATAGAATGATGACTTTTTTCTTTTTTAAATGCATGGTTTGTGCTATGAATACGTAAAAATTTGCATTGCTTTATACAGAAGCTCCACCTTCTCCGCCTTTTTGTTCATACGGCTAAATAAATCGGAGTTCAGGGACAATTTACAATTTATACAAGTTTTCTTAAGAGAATTCTAGAATGGGACATGAGATGCTCATGAAATTACATGTATTTATGCATGTGTAAAGTTTCGTGACCCGAAAAATTGTCAAGAAGGAAAAGTTTCATATAATTTTAATCTTGTATATGCGTATTATATACCTTTCTGTATGGATAAATGACTATTCGATATGAGTTAAAGTTTTTGATGGTAAGATTTGTTATAAGTTAATATTGTATAAGGAGCAGCGAGTAATTTCATTAGGGTTAGAAATGATGCATGAAAGTTTGCATTATTAAAACATGCATATATCTATGTACATTTGCGTTGGTTTTTTAAATTCATAAATCAACATCAACATGAGAACTCTGTAACAACTTCTCACACATCCTCAGGTTAAAAATATCGCGCTTGAATTGAAATTCCTAAGAACATTATAAGATGTTGCTACTGGCTCTTCTGCTCTTTGTGTTAACAGCGGATTATTAGAGCTTAGACTGTAAAAAGGATTCCATCTTTAAATAACATGTCATATTTCTTTATGTGACTAATTATTACCTAACATCATATTTCCTGGGGAGGATTTTACGCTCCTTATAAGGACTATCACAGATTTTATTATTAAGTTCTCACATGCCATCCAGCCACCACCATGGGCAGCTTACTTGTTTGAGAAGAATAACATGATATCAAATAGACGAAGGGGAAAGAAAAGGATCTTCGATCTCCTCTTTTTTCAGAGCATGTCTTGCAGCGTATTTTATTTAGTAAGCTAGACTTAAAGTTTTTCGGCTAGGTTTTCTTTCCAGTTCATCTCTTTTCATCCCACAAACTGTTACTTTATAATGCTTTAACCAATACCTCAATAATCTTTGGCGGGGGAGGGTTTTAAATGCGTTATGTGGTGAATCAAATATCCTCTATCGATCTAAGAACCCCATCTAATAAGATATCTTGAGAAGCATTTTCTCCTCCAGTGTAATTTGTAATTAATGACCCTATGGAAAAGGAACAGCAGCCAAAGTTGGGCCGGCAAAAGCAAGGCAAAGTTATGCAAGTAAAAGACTTGTCTTCTGACTTGGAAGGAGATTTATTAGGAAGCTCAATTAGAATGAAGCTTCTGTTGCTCTGCTTATGTAATATTTTCTTCCACTCTTTACCTCCGAACCCATCATTTACAAAAGCACAAATAACGCTGTACGGCCATCTATGTAGTTCTGCTTGCCCCTGGAGCTGGAACTGGAGAACCAAACCCTTATTTTAAATCTTTATTGAACAGCTAAGTAACACACACTATATGTTTCTGTACTGTTTGTTCCTGGCTCGTAAAGATTTTGCTCGCAAGTTTTCTCAAGGTTCTTTGACCAACATCTTAAGTTTCCGAAAAGAACAAGATTTGCTACTTTAGCTTTTGTTCCAAGATATAGACGCAATATATACATGCATACATGCTGAAAATCCCATGCTGGAGATGATTTAAGGAAATCCTCAACTTTTGTGTTTGACTGCAGTTCATTGAATGAAGTTTTTGGCCGAAGATTGTACACATTGTATACGATATGCTGCTAGATCAATGCGTAAACTTTAAATGGGTATGATGACTGTGGAATATTTTATATTATATCCAGCATTACTGCCTTGCCACACGTCGCGGCCATTGCCTTATCAGGCATGAGAATCCGATTGGTATGCAAAGGACGTCTAGGCGTTTATAAATAATGGGACAGTATACACATACAGGGAGCAAAGACATTTGAAACCAACTATAGTACTATTTATTCCAATAAGAATGTATTCCACTCGAGTACAGTGTTTTCTGATAAATAAAGAAGTTCCTTCCTTCCAGGCATGCTCTGGATGGATGTCGTTTTCTAGCACGGTTTTGTTCATGAACCGGCAAAGAATATCCTTGGAGAGTCAAGAATGACGCATATCAGCATATACAAGGCACAGGAACAAAGGCAAATAAAAAATAAATATACAGCGTTTATGTGTGTGATACATATTGTGATTTACTCTTGCGTTGCAGACTGTCGACTATATTAGAGAACTTGTATAATTTTTGGTTTTCATATATCATATCATTCAAGATTAAATGCATAATAGAGCTGTTCCATTCTCTAAAGTCGTTCCGTTCTGATGCGAGGATATATTTACTTGAAAGATTCAAACCATTTTGGCCTAAATTTTCTCCACAGGAAGGCGGACAGACGGTGCTGGTGTGTGGTTGTTGTAGTGTTGGCGTGTTATAGCTAGCATGAAACACGGGCCGTTTCCACCGTAAATCCGTCATATCTTCTTTTTGTTTCTCTACAGCTATGTATAATTTAACGCACTTCTCTTTCTCTTGAAGAGATGAACACAACGTGATATTAAATACCTAAACGTGTAATATTGTGTACTTGAACTTGTCTCGTAGAGATACTCAAAATTATTTACTTTCATACACACTCTTATACTCTTGCTCGTTTTTTGCTTGAAGTGTGTACTTAAAAGCTAGAAGTATTTTATGAGTTATGATACCCCTTTCCTGTCATGTTAAATGGATTATTCGGTATGTTATACAATAGTTATTGAAGATTTACGTGCATGCGTGCATACGATGTGCACTTTTAACGCATAAAGTCCCACCATTCAGCCTGATTGTTTAATGATATGGTTCATGTAGATTCTTAATGAGTTGTGAAATTAAAATCTCGAACAATGGGAAATTGCCGATAGCGGCAACCTTTGATGCAATGTTGAGTGTCGGTGTCACTTATTTGGAAGGTTCTATGCCAAACAAAACATGCAGAAAGATTGTGGAGTAATCTTTTCTCACATGGATTTACTAACGGGTTAAAATAATCATGCTCATATTTAT
>JAHZNG010001274.1:0-25406 GCA_027744375.1 Orchesellides sinensis | reverse complement strand
AAAAAAGAGAAAATTTTTTCGCCTCTTTCTTTCTCTTTAAATTAGTTGCCGTATTCACAAAGCTTACTTCCATCTTCTAGGTACTGTTAATTACGCCAGATTTCTTTTGAATGTTTCAAACTGAAAAAAAAGATACCACCTGGTTTTTACGTTAAATTATTTTTACTTAATAAGCAAAGGCTTAAGTATTTCAAGGAAAAATACTATATAATCAGCATTATTTTTGTTTTCCAAGAAAGTCAAAATGATAATACCGTAGATTTCATAATTTGGCAATTTTTAAAGTTAAACCTTGAATATAATTAAAGCGCAAATGTGCATATTCAGATCTTGTGACGAATGTTACATAACGCCCATTTGTAATGTAAAAGGTCATTACAGGTCACCCTGAAAATAAAATGGATGAGTGATTTTGATAACGATGATGCCACCACATATATGCAATACGGCTCCAAGTACATTATGTAACGTTATTAAATATGGAAATGTGACTAGTAACATTTGATACCATCAAAGTTGACTAAAACGCGTCACATTACACGATTTTCACCGTTATGCACATCATGAGGGGGCTCCTGTATGGTAGCAAGATACATTGTCATTCTTGTCGCTTTCTGTCAAACGGAGATATGCAGTGTGCAATCATCGTTCCGTGTTCATGACTTTTCTTACATTTAGCAGTGTCATTACAGCTATGTAGACGGCACTGTGAAACTTCATAAATACACATTGCACGTACAAAATGCAAACGTGTCTATCCTGCCACTTTTCAGGTTACTTCACAAAAAACGATGATGCTGATGTCTGAATGGTATCGTCAAAAACAGTCATAACCGTAACCATCTGTACTATGCATGAGGAAAAAACATGCCTCACAATTCCTCCTTTCCAAAGTTGGATTTATCCTTCAAGCCATTCCCATCCCTTCCACTCCATAGTTTATCGATCATCAAACATTACCTTAGCAAATGGACACGAATATGTACAGATCAGATCATAGTAAACTTTTTGTCTTGACTAATAATAAAACTAAAACGAAGTAAGATGGAGAGTAACTAAAGATAACAGAAAGTAAGATATTATCCTGTAGCATATTCCATAAGGAGGCATTGGTATTAATCCATGTTTTACTTGATACTATTTGATATACAAAACAACTGAAGTGTACCACAGAACGGAAATCAAGG
Source organism: Orchesellides sinensis (assembly GCA_027744375.1). NCBI lineage: Eukaryota > Metazoa > Arthropoda > Collembola > Entomobryomorpha > Orchesellidae > Orchesellides > Orchesellides sinensis. The sequence continues at coordinate 24,219 of JAHZNG010001274.1, read as the reverse complement.
ACAAGTAAAAATGTATCGTAATGATAATGATCATGTTTTCTCATTGCTGTTCATTTTTACGATTTAGCTAATGCAGACACCCGGCGCAAGTATGATGACGATGATTTAAACCAAGAAGTAAAAATGACTTTTTCTCTCCTTTTTACCTCATTTATGAATGAGGCAATCGGAGCGAATTGCATTGATGATACTTGTAGTACAAACCAGATGCTACCACTGTTTCTCTTAATGACTACGTCTAGATGGAAAAAGGTTTTTTATTTATGGAACTTACTTATCATGACACGAACAGTCCTATGAGTCATTTTCAGAGGATATTCCAACGGTCGACAAATAGCGTAGTAGCGATCCACTGAGATACAACATAAATGGAGTATTGACGCTGTAAAAAGGAAAAGGAAAAAGTTAGTCGGGAACTTAATAGCTTTTGAGTGTAATTTCAATTCATGTTGTTTTCATTCATTCAACTAACTTTTGTTCAAACAACGTATCGTGTGAAGTTGTTGCGCAAAAGTTTTGCAGACGCAAACCAGTATTGTCTTGTCTCTCCTTTTCAATCAAGTTAATATTTTACGTTTTTGTCCATATCGCAAAGCACTTTGTTCCAATTTTATATTTTGAAAATCGCAAAACTAAACGAAACTCTTTTAGTAACTATAAACTTCGAACTTAGGATTGAACTGGAACAAACTGAACAAATTTCTGACTGAATAACATCGAAAAGGAGAGATAAGTAAATAAAATGCTGGTAACGTGGCTAGGCCAAAAATTTTAAAATAAGATTTAGCTAAGTCTCTTACCTGTGCAAAAGTAAACATCTAAAGAGTTCCACACCTGAAAGTATTTAATAAAAAGGATGTTGGTAAATAATATTCATACACAAAAGCTTAAAGCGTACATAGTTCTATGTACACCCAATCGATTTATGTTACATTATATAACTTTAATTATCTATCATTGCATAACATAAAAGCAGACAATACATGTAAAAGAATGTAAGCCTACAAGCTAAAGTTCATATTACGTAATTAATGCAACAAATAAGATTTTACACTTACATCACAAAGGTACCATCCCCAACGCCAAATACCTGGAAAAGACACAAACAAAATTACAAGATAAGACCAACCTATTCAATATTAATCAGGCATGCTCTCATTATTGCCAACTCTATTTTACTAAAATTCAATTTCCCACGCTATCATAAATTTTTCTCCCGTTTACAAAAGCAACATAATAATTTGTACTTGCAATGTTATAATAACAAGATAATTTTATATATTAAGGTCACGTCTTTCTTATCACAAGCATGGGTTGATAAGATTTATAATATAATCCCGTCAACTAGTCACTCTTAGTTTACCACATGTACTAACAATCGAATCGCAGCATACATTATAATGAAGAGTATCAAGTCGCCTTTCATTTCTAGTTCCTTCCTCATTCCTAAAATCCTGTGTTTGCATTTGGTATTCATTCATGTTAAATATTTCAAGCTGATATTATACCACAGAATACTTGCATATTCTGAGCAAGAGCTTGACAAGACCATCTGATTTTGTATTCCATCAGATATGCTTTCTCCAACGGTGAAAGTATTAGCTATACATTCCTTTTTTACAAGTTGATGTATGCATGAACCGAGTTACAGACTAAATAATTAATGCACACGATGAAATTCATTCCGTTTCTCCTTTTTTACATAATTCCTACCTTGTGCACAAAGTACGTATACTCAGTACATGCACTTCCTCTCTGCTTTCTCTACCTCGCTGAGAGGAACAGATAAGCTCCTCATTTCAATCTGAATACAAGTTTTTCTAAGCTGATGGACTACTCAGGGAGATGGCTACTAATATATACGCAGCTGGCAAACTACAACAAACACACCACCACCACTTGAGTTCCTTTATTACATTACTTATCCTAATCCCTTCCTACAGTCGCAAAAGCAGCAGTAGCAGCGGGGAGATACAGGCGACAAAGACAGATTGGAATGTCGAATACAGGACAGGAGGAAATTCAGCTCTTCATCCCGGTCTTCACTGCGTACTATGTTGCTATATTGCTGCTGCTGCTGTGTTTGAAGAGATAAAAACTGTGTATTTATGTTGTGTTGGGCTTATTCAGCTACACGTGAGGGCTATAGGACACATGAGGTAAAGGAATGGTTCTGTGGTGAATAGCTAAATGTATTCCCACACCAAAATGCTTCAAAGCAACGTCAGAAAAGCAAAGTACTTGAAGGCAAAATTGGATCTGAGATATGTAGTCGTGATGTTTATACCTGAATCGGCCTGGGTTTTGGTGACAAGAGGAGGATGAAAGTAAACTGACGTGCATTGGACTGAAAAAATAAGGTGAATATGAAGTCGGACCCATACTACAGTAGAGTAACGTATCATATACTTTCACCAAAAACTGCGCAAATACTCTAAGGATGAATATATTATACACATAATTTACAACTTGTTTACGTACAAAGTAAAACTCTTAATGTATTTGAAGTTACGGTAGGGCAGCAAAAGGGGTTTTAACGTTTTCTCTCCAAAGAAGGGTGAAATTAAGCAAACTAGCAAAGGCCAATTTAAAGCGGGTTTTTAGTTCATCTTTTGAATCGAAAGCTCTTGTTCTTTGTTTAAGTCTTTATAAATTCGAACCACAGCATAATAGGTTTTGTAATCATGTTTTTATAATTTACAGTTTGAATGTGCTCTGATGTTATTTAAAAACGCCTACAAAATTGTACGTACTCTAAAAATATTTTAAATTGCATTAGCGTCTTAAGGCTGCTGTTTTGAATCCAAATCACACGAATAAATTATGCTTAATTTATAATTCCATTTTACTTTAACTTACACCTCTATTATACAAATTTTAACAAGCTGATTATGGGCATGCAACATACCTATAAACCACATAAACAAGCAATATCTGATGATGTTTCACAAGCAAGAAAGAAAACATGCGTAGTTGTAGAATAACACTTTCGCGTGGTACGTTGCTGACATTTTGTGTTTTGTTTCAACATGTTGCGTAAAACTCAAAAGATTTTTGCTAAATAGTCTGGAAGGTACGATTACAAAATGCCTTCCTTCCTGTTTGTACCTTTATGATAAAAGATATGCTAAGCTGAGAAGAAGGAAAGGGAAAAGTTTAGTTTGTTAATTCCTTTTAATAACAGAAAAACAAGATTAGACTAGGATCAACGGGGCAGTAGGACAAAGTAAGACAAAAGAGCATACAGAAGTCAGACTTGCTGACTGAAAGCAAGTAGGAAAAGTTAGGATGTGTTTCACCGGAGGATAGTAAATAAAGAGACTAAATAAGACTACGCTATACTGCTATATAGAACTAAGCTCTTAAATATGTGTATGACTGATGATGATAATAATGTTGAGAGAAGAAGAGTAAAAACTTCATGCTGATGAGCAATGAGTTTGAAAGAAAAGCTGGAGGCAGCAGGACTCCAAACAGAAACAAGTACATTGGAAAAAGGATAGAAAATGCATGTTGTGTAGATTGTACATCTCAATTCACAGGCTGACTCCATGTGAGTCTAGCTCCTCTTGGCACCAAACACGAGACACAGCAGGGAATCATACTTTCACCTCAAAAAGCCATAAGTTACATGTGAAGGGGAGAAAGTTGAAAAGAGGATATAGAACTGGTAGAATGTATTTTATGCACAAATAAGCTGAACTTTCTCCAGCCTTACATTCAAATGTATTCCGAATTTTACCTCGTTTTGTGTATCATCTATATGTACCTATGCATCTTCTTCACTGCGAGTTTTGATGACTTAAAAAGTAAATAAAGTTCCTAGTTGGTTTTATAAATGAAAAATACAGTAGGTAGGGAGGGAGCTTGACTGTACGCAAACAGCTGTCAGAATGATATACCATCAACTTCATTTTCAAAAACTCAGATCATTTTCTACATAGAGGCATACCAACAACAACCGTAAAATTGCACACAGGAAAAAACAACGCGGTTATTGATATTAAAAACTTGTCTAAAGTCTAAACCACGGGTAGAAAGAAGAATTCACAAGGGAAATTGCCATAAGATGATAAGTTTTTAGCGTTATAGGCAGAAAAAGAGGGATGTACGTACAGGAAAGCGAAAAATGTATCAAAGTGGATGAAAAATGGTTGTCTGTTTTTTAGAATATTGGCCCCTTGAAGTTGATAACTACAGAAAAATAAACCCTTCTTCTTCTTCTTCTTTCTCCCCCTTTTCTTTACTATTTACAAACTCGATCTTTTCAAGAAAACAACTACACACGTTGCCCGCTTGTTGGTAAAATGCAATATTACTTGCTTTTGCGTCTTGGAGAAAACAAGTCAGTGAAAGCGCTTGACTTTTAAAAATTCTAGTATCTTTTCAAGAAAACAACTACACACGTTGCCCGCTTGTTGGTAAAATGCAATATTACTTGCTTTTGCGTCTTGGAGAAAACAAGTCAGTGAAAGCGCTTGACTTTAAAAATTCTAGCATCAAATTCTAGTAACAAATACATTGCTTTGTAGAGTCAAGCGTGGTAACAAATTTTCTCGCTTTTTTCTGTGAAATAATATGGATTTCAAAGCAATTTTGAGCTAAACTACTAGCATGTAACCAACTGACAGAGTGATGGCAATAGCAATGGAGCCAGTTAAAGTTCTGGTTTCAGCTTTTTTTACTTGAGATAGAGATGAGCCAAAATTCAACACAGATCGAAAGTCTATATGGTATGCGTATATAAGAACATATTATTACACAAAGAAAGAGCAGCACCAATGGTGTAAGCAAGTGGAATCTACAAATCTTGTTCAATGACTTTTATAAGTCTTGCAGAAGAAGATATATAGGAAAATACTATATAGTATATGGTATGCGTATATAAGAACATATTATTACACAAAGAAAGAGCAGCACCAATGGTGTAAGCAAGTGGAATCTACAAATCTTGTTCAATGACTTTTATACGTCTTGCAGAAGAAAATATATAGGAAAATACTATATAGCCAGGAGCCAACCCTACAAAAGACGTTCGGTTAAAACTCTTTCATAGATAATATGGCAGGTCTCCCTAGTTGCTTTTGTGTATCTCTGTTCCAACTCATGTAACGTATAATATGTAGCATAATGTGAAACAAATTGGAACAGTTGCTGCACCAGACATATGAAGCCAAAACTATAGCAAAAGCAGAAGTGGCAAGGCGGTTGTCGTAGTCTTGTCGTGACAGAAACGAAAGAAAAAACTATTACGCTCAAATAAAGTGAGCAGGAAGGAATCACAAGAAGCACGATTCACGACAGCGTAACAAGAAGTGTGTGCAAAAAGACTAACTTCTTGTTTCATGCTTGTACTTTGCTATATGTCTATATGACTGCCACCGTGTGTACTTTGCCTTCACCGTGGGGAATACACACTGTCACATTCACAGTAGCTATGAACTATCCTAGTTACTGATTCTATACATTCAAGAAAAAACTTGGAGTTTGTAAAAGAAAAATCTGTTGAAAATTAAGCACGTCATTATAAATTTTAGGATGCGAAGGCTGCCTTTCTTTAAATGCTTCCATATATTTTATTTGTCAGGAAGCGAAAGATGAGATGGAGAGGTTAACACTGAGTGATAATGATGATGATGAAAATGAGCCAACTGTTTGCAGTGGATGTATATCTTCTTTAAGTGTCAAGAAGAAATGTGTTCATTTGCATATATATTATAAGCAAGGGAAATATTACCTTCATCATCATCACCATCCAGATAAAAAAGAACTTGTTTCAACCCTCCCCATCCCATTTTTTATTTTTCCACTTCTTCCTCTAAAAAATTTCTGATATCTACATTGGCTTTCCTACCATGTGTCACTATCAACACAAAATGACTTTCACTACTTGTTCCTTTACCATAGCATACCATGAATGCATGCCCCATTTTAAACGAAAGCTAAATAGTTTCTTTTCACATACGTAATTTCCCAGACGTACATTTTTCTTGTGCTAATGATCTCTCGCCCACAGGCTTTTTATCTTCTGCTGGTCACATAATTTTCAAACCGTTATGCAATAGTAAATCAAACAATATTATTCCAACATTATCTCACCTACATCTATACCATTTGCAAATAAATGTAGCCTAAAGTAGGTTAGTTCATTTTTATTACATTTTCTCCTTCCGGATTCGTTTCTAGGACTTATGCAATTGGGTTTTTTAAACCGACATTATGCACGAGAAGATTTACAGTATAAGTTTCCTTGAACAAGACAAGGTTATCGTGATCATTATCACCGATTCTTTACATGTGATCACAGAGCGCCAGTCACGGGAGAAAAATTTATGACGGTACTCATTAAAAAAATAAAAAGTCCATGAAAAAATAATAATTCTGGTTGACAATAATTATAATAAAAAAGAGTTTTCCCATACCGCCATTGAGACTGAGAGCCCCCCTTTAGAGTTAGTAGTGCCACCTGTAAAAAACAGAATAAAAAGACAATGTTATACATAATGATTAAATAAGATTGGGTGACTAACTTTACTGTGTCATTTTCATTTTTGTAAGCATCCTTTGGTTATGTATCGAATGGGATATAGATACAATGAATTCGGTTTCTGGTTTCGTGTCCCTGTATTTTTTCCTTTCCCATTTTATTTCCGAAGCTGTTTTGGCTTTGTGTTATCCAGTTAGTCCATATAAGTCCTAGACCTAATTTTTGTATATATATTATTCATGTATATTATTTGAGTCCTTCTCTAGCAATATATGCTTTTCTATGCTACGTGTTGTATATTGACCCACACAAAGTTGTTTACGTCTGGAGAGCCAGAAAATCTTGTGAAAAACAATATATATTACTACATAGATGGAGTAAAAAGTGTCACCGGGTAAAGTGCCGATGAAAAGGGAGTCACAACATGAAAGAAAAAGAATAAACAATTTCCATTTTTCTTCATGAAAGATTTTATGTCTCTGTAGTACAAGTACCAATGATTATAATTTGTTACCTGTACAATTCTGGTTCTACAAAGCAGACCATATTATGTTACGTTCTCTTAACTGATGATCAACATTATCAATTAGGATTGAGATACATTGGAATAGAAAATATGGATAAAGAATTTTGTCTAACTTTGTTAAGTTTATGTCTTGAATTTGGCACAAACTTATATTTATATACTGATAAATTCAAGGTGAGTATATCGATCTTCGTCGATAAAAATGTACTAGTTATATATAGGTTAATTACTTTCTCCGAAGTTATACTTCGATCCATTCACTATATTGTAAATAGATTTTTTATCCTATACTTCCATTCCAACGACTATCAAACTGTCTCAAACTATATTTTTGATTTTGATAGAATATCTTATCAGATATCAAACGAAGTGATAGTTCTTCTTTGAAGAAATTTGCAGTATTTTTAGTCAAACTAGGACATAGACTATTCAACTTGTCAGAACACTATTTTTACATCTTTATAATAAAACATTCAACTGGATTCACCTCCAGTAGGTACATATGTATTCCCTACTACCTACTTTACTTGTTTTTCTTTGTGGTATAAGCTGAAACTTCAATTGCAAAATACAACATGGAATATTTCATTATTTCCATAAACTCACAACAAGTTTTGCCATGCAGATTGCAGACAATCTAGTTGAGTTAGCATGCTTTTTACTTATTTGTTTGAACTTCGTTACAAGACTTGTCAGTATATACACACCTTGCGTAACCCTGTTTACTTAATAAAAAGCACATTTATTGTCTGATAAAAACAAGTGAAAGTAAACTTTAACGTGATTTTCGCTTGACTAACTTTCTCCAAAAAGACATACCTACTTACGTATCACTACAGTTGTAATGTTAACAGACACCCCTCTAATAACATACACATATTCATATATTCTATGTAAAATTACACATTTACGAGAAGTAATCACATGATATGAAAACTTTTTGAGTTGTAACGTCGTCGTCAGCTCCTATACACGAATGTGTAGAATATTAGCATAGAAGTACAAAAGCAACCAATTTTTTATGAGCTCGGCAACCATCAAGCTTTTTTACTTAATTCAGTATTGCTGCTTTTATTTTAGCTTTCTCCATGTAATCAACAGTAAGCGCCAAAATTGCAGTACTATATTGAGTTAGCTGTTTGCAAGGAAATATACGAACAGGTATATTTTTCTGTGTATTAAAATAAAAACATTCAAAGTATAGTGTATGAGACGACATGCTCTCTTCCATCGTCTCCGAAAATCAAATCACGGCAAAATGCTTTACATGCATAGAAAATTGAGAAAACCCGTTTTCTGCAAAAGTGGAAGGGTTATGCAGCTATATTAGAGAGTTGAATGGATTTAAGCACAAGGAAACCTCCTCGCATAAGCAATGTATGGTAGGAACTGAAATGGAATGGGGAATTATCACTTCTAAAAAACTCATTCGCTCGTAAAACTCGGCTTTTTAAAATGTGAAATACTCCGAAATCTCACGTGTCTCAGAACTTAAATCCATTTATTCAAGTTACTTGAACTATCCACCGACAGGATACCTACTAAAATGCCTTATGCGCTTTAGAAACCGCTATGTCCTTGACCTGGCACATGTAACATGCATAATAAAAATAATCATGCTTTGTAAAGGACGGTTTTTATATGTAACTTAATCTCATGCATTTTTGATGATTTGTTCCTATAAAAAGTAAACTCGGTCTTGATGCATTTTTATTGTAACGGCAAAAAATCTGAAGTTTGAAAAACATAAAGAAATACGGCACACGCCGGGGCATATTTTGTAAAAAAAATCAATATCTAACATCTTCGTCTTCATTTTTTGCATTGGGAGATTTTTTTCTAAATCATTTCCGGTGATAGTTGTGCAATTGTCAAGACAAGCACTCTAATGCATAGAGGTTTTTAGGAGATGGATTCCAAGAAGACGTCTAGAAAATGATTCTTTTCTCCCTGACATGGTCTGACATGCAGCAGAAGTGCTACGTGAATATAATGTACATCATTTATATACATAAATATACTATACAATTTAGGAATATATTGCAAACAAATTTTTTGCCAAAAGCTGCTGGAAGCCTTATACGGTATTTCATATCATGCTGCTTGCTTTTTCTTTCATTTCTCTAGTTTTTGTCTTCTTCTCTTCTCTTTCATTGTTCCGTCAGACTTTGGCTCCTTGCCTCTACAAAAATTTCCTTATATTCCTTGTATGCCTTGAAGCAAAATCCACTTCCCCTATTTTATACACATAGCAAAAAAAATCAAGCTGGAAAGTAGAACTCCTGCTGCAATACAATTCACATACATACTTTTCAATGAAAATAAGCTACGTAAAAAAGGAGACCACGGACACACGCCGACATAGGATCAAAAGAGATAAAGACCACGAGGTCTATTTTGCATGTATGCATAAACACATATACCCATACTAAATCTACATAAATACCCCAGTTACCGTTTACTTAGGTATATAATGTAGTGCAAAACCTGTTTTTCAACTTGGTTTCCCTGAAGTCGTTTTAAGGAACAAGGATGGAAGAGTTGAGTATGCCTACAAGCATCACAACAGTAGTAAAATGTAAAAGACGTTTTTTTCTTGACTTGGATCATACACTTTTGTCCACATTAAACAGTCTATATAGCTCTTTCTGCTCGCAGCATGCAGTGTACAGAGTACAGCATGGGTGTTCTGCTTTCACTTTAAAGAAAAAATCTTGGCAACGAATGGAAATGGCAGCAAAGGGAGAAAAAGAGGAAACGAATATGACAAGGAGGAAAATCTGTAAAACGAAAGAAGGAAAATCGATGAGAAGCAGGAAAAGAGATGAAGTGAATAAGAAAAGGAATATTATTTGGAGAAATAGGTACTTACAGCCGCATTATAGATATATGAGTATTATAATGATAATATTGATCATTCTTAAAGATAAAGATTTTCGGAAAGGAGCAAATTCATTGCCAAAAGGGACTCAACAAATGCAATCACAAAAACGTTATGCAAAGACAGCATTTTAGTACAGTAGGCCATTCTATATATAATGAAAGTTGTAGTAGTGTTGTGATGTTTTTCGTTGAGTAGTTCCCCTCATTTTCTCTTCGTTGTACATGTCAAAAGAGAAAACATGTTATTATCATCGTCAGATGCAGCATCGACCGTTCAATGTTATGTTGGCTACAATTTATGCAACGGAACGTGAGGTATTGTGTGTTAAAGACATAAGGTACACATATATTTAGACCAATAATGCCGTCATTTAATATACGAAAGATGATTGAAGCATTTTTCAATGGAAAGAGCCAACTCGACTTATTAGAAACGGAGAACAGTATAACTTATTATTATTACAAGAACGAAGCCACAATAAGAGAATAAAAAATTGAATTATGGAGAAAAATACTAATAATAAAAGGAGATGGGCTGGAGAACTGGGTGGTGGGGTTATACGGGTTGGTTTTTACAATTGATGCAGCAGTTGGTATTAAAAGGTGCTTCCTTCAATGAATAATACCTGACGACTGCAAAAGGGAAAGGAGAAAATTTATCAAAACTCATGGTTGTGGTTTTTATGTGGAGAAAACGGTGTGGTTTGAATTCGGAACTCTACTTCATTAAACCCTAATGTTCCTTCTAATTTCCCTACACGTTGTTCTATACTACTACTACGTGTACGGTGCAAGATAGACATACAAATTCCACCTCGATACCACGAAACCTGCTAAAAATATCCCGATTTTTCTTATTACTTGCGAAAAAGAAAATTCGATTATATTCTAGTTTCTCCCCATATTACTCTTGGAATGGCAATAATTTCTGTGCTACAGTGCAGGGTGTGTGCTGGATGTGTGCTCAAGATGATACTGATATTGATAGGCATCATGCCATTACTATCACGCTATAGAGAAAGCGGAAAAGTGGAAGCAGTTTATTCGTGTAGAATTCTAATATGTTCATGAGTCATGATCGGAGAGGAATAATAAGGACTTGGTGTGGTATAAGAGAAAACGTGAATTCTGAAGGAGAAAGTGGGAAAGTAAAGGTGGTTATTCGGTGATGGCACAGGAGAAAAGACATGAGGTGCAGAAAATTGTGCCCACCTAAGCAAAAACTTTCTTCCTTGGCTTTCCCAATATGTGCCAGGATGATGATAAAGATGATGATGTAATGCCATAAAATCGCAACACAGCACTTCTTTATTATTTTTGAGCTGGCTTCAATATATTTTTTTCTTTTGAAAGGTATACGTAGGTATAATAAAATGTATACGAATTTCAAACTCGCGATTCTTTATTTTCTTGGAAAATAGAAAAGAAGTTCATCTTGAAAAGTTGTATTACTCTTCCGTAATTCCTATTATTACTAATGAAAATGACACAAGTTCTCTGGTTAATAGGTTGAAATGCCAAAAAGAGTAGGTAATAGCATTACCGGAGAAAGCATCAGGTATAGCTATAAATGAAAGAAAGTAAGAAAGTGCTAATGGTTATAATGATAATTATTGGGGCGAGCCAAGCAAGCAGTTCCAAGCTGTCAGGTTCCCACAAGATATATTATCTTTATACAACCCAAGGACGCCTTATACAGAAGNATAAATGAAAGAAAGTAAGAAATTGCTAATGGTTATAATGATAATTATTGGGGCGAGCCAAGCAAGCAGTTCCAAGCTGTCAGGTTCCCACAAGATATATTATCTTTATACAACCCAAGGACGCCTTATACAGAAGTAGTGCGACCACCATCACCATCAAACACAAAATTGTGTTGGTATATCCATAAACCCTGCTTGATGTACTTCTTCCAGGAGAACACGCAGGGAAGTATAGTGGTGTGGTGCTTTCTCCCAGGTTTTTACACATAATGGAACCCACATTTACCCACACAAATATTGCAAGTGTTGGTGTATGTGGCAAGAGTAGTAATACAAAAAGTGAAAATGGTCTTATTTTCTCTCTCATCTCGCACAACACAAAAAACGGAAGGAATAAAGAACGAGTCCCAGGGAAGTAATCACATTCGACCCTGTGTAATTGGCCTTAAGAGCTTTGAGAATTGTTGCAATGTGTGTGTTTGAGTTGGGTACACACGCGTATAGAATTGAAGCCATTGTGTAATCCTCTGTGTTTATGTGTACGCTTTCACCCAAGAAGAATTTACTGATTGCTAAAAAATCTAATTCAAATGAAATGTGTAAATGCAAATTCCTTCAAGCATTTCCTCAATCATTTGTAAACACATGGGAATATGTAAAAATACCTACATAGCGCATAGCATTATACTTTGCGTTTTCTTTGCGTGAGTAGTGAGAGCCAAACTCTTTCACCAGAGCCAAAAACACAAAGATTCGCTCGTGATAAAATTGGAAAGCTAGTGTGTGTTTTAATACCCTGAAGACCAAGAACGCAGCAATGCATCAGTAGCTATCTAAATGCCTACCCCGTTTCTTTCGCCTTTGGGTAGTTACACAAAAAAGGTTTTTTTTCTGAAATTATGTGGTGATGACAAACAAACAAAGCGAATCAGGAAAATTTCCGCTCTGAAAACAATGAAAGGGAAGTAGAGAAAGTTTTAAATAGAAAAGGCACCGAGTTTTTCCTTCCTTTTGCATTTACTCTGCATTAAAAAAGAATGTATTAAGTTTCCTCAAGTTTGCACATAATATACAAGACACACACACCGAAGAAACTAATTTTATTTTCATTCCATCAAAGCATTCTCTTTTCAGTACTTGCTGTGGATGAAATACATTGGGCGGATCAGCCACAACATAACATCCGTGTCTCGATTACAGGGCGGAATGGAGAAATGAGTGAATAGACGACTGGACAAACTCTACGATCAAAACATCACTAGGATTTTTTTGCTCTTGCATGCAATTGATTCAGTTACTTTATAAAAAAAATTTTCCCATTTTTGCTTTCTCTTTTCGTGCCAAGCTCCCATCACCATTTCTTTAGCTAAACGATGAACTTGTGTAATCCAACTGTACATGCCATAAAAATTTATATAGTTTACTACGATAATACATTTGTATAACACATGCCTACAACTGAATACATAACCTACAACAAAATCCTATAAACGAGGTAAAATTAGCAGTATAAAAGCAGTCATGGTATTTTTTTGAATTGTACTAACGGTACTATATACTGATTCAGTTGGTGCTCACACATACATATACATATGTGCATCAATATCCACAATCCACATACCTACTCCTAAGTTCCGGTTCTGTTGGACGGAAGCGGGCGAAAATTTCTCGTGTTCTGCTATTGAGCCAACAACTAAAAGTAAAGTCGCACTACTGCTGCTGACCTGGCGTAGTAAATTAGTTCCACTTGCATAATTGTGCAAAGTGGTAATTACTAAAAGGAGTACATAGCACATTTACTGTGCATCTAAATTTATTTTTGCATACACAGTTTACCATAGGATATGATCCTCCATTTAAAAACCAGTACTAGACTCCTTTTAATTTCATTTTTCTTACTAGCAGACACAAATGGGCCTCTGCATTTTTAAAGGTGCTGTATAAAAGGTCATTTTATGCTTTCTAAATGGCATAACCTTATAAGAGTAGCCACTATATTAGTATACTGATTACAAAGTTACTAATGTAATGTCCATTGCTTCATTCCAGGATTTATGCAAGGAGTCTACATTGGGGGCAGAAAGAAATAAAAACGTTAAGTTCAAGGTAGTAGGTAACACGCAACCAACACGTATAAAGACTTGTATGTATAAGATATATATATTTTACAAAAAAGTTGCATTGAAAGTAATATTATTAAAAAATACTCGCCCACTACCCACCCATATGACGTTAAGTTCTATTGGGAATGTGCGATTTATAGGTGTACAATGTAGAATGTATTTTTGCGTGTAACGCAAAAGTTAGCGAGAAAGAAACAACAGCACAGTCAGTTGCACCCTATTACAAATTGTATTTTACAAAAAAGTTGCATTGAAAGTAATATTATTAAAAAATACTCGCCCACTACCCATATGACGTTAAGTTCTATTGGGAATGTGCGATTTATAGGTGTACAATGTAGAATGTATTTTTGCGTGTAACACAAAAGTTAGCGAGAAAGAAACAGTGGCACAGTCAGTTGCACCCTGTTACAAATTGAAATTACATTATGCATACATATTCCGTCCTATAATGGAAACTACCTAGCATTTAGGTATGCTTTTGTAAATAAATGAATGAACAAAGTACATACTGATATTGTATGCATGTCTATAAAAAGCAAAAAGGTGGATATGGAGAAATTGATTGTAAAAATATGTATGAATTTTTTAAACATAGTTTTACAGTTTAGAGTCATGCACGTCATGTTGAAAAAATATATGGCACATAAAATAGTTATAAATTAGATCTTTCGATTGTTCATTCAAAAACAGGCCATTATTTCAATGGCACGGCATAAAAATGGTAATGCCATGACATGAATGGGTATATTGCAATGCAAGGATTTTGGGATTGCACAACGTTATCCACACATAACAGAATATTTGCTATGATACTTTTAACGATAAAGTAGATTTTGTAGCAAGAGTTATCCTGTGTATTGCATTGGTGTATTTGCTATACCTACTATTCTTATAGCAATGTTGTTTGTTATTTAGCAATAAACGGGATGATGTACATACATAGTAGTATTTAGTACGGATTCACTCCGGTTTTGGTTAGTCTTCAGTATCGCAGTAGATACAGTCTTGGCAGCAAGCTGGCAGATGACTCCCTGACTGTTCACTCATTCAGAGAAATTAAACACGCTTGTTTCCCTAGAATGAAAGGCCCCACAACAATGGTAAGCGTAAGTAAATGGTGCAGTGGGGAGGTTAAACAGGGCAGGGTCAAAAGTATAACACCATATCATGTAGTAATATACAACCTTCTTAATAATAGCCTTTTTCAAGGTTTACGTGTATTTACATATTGGCTAAATGTACAAGTACATAGTTTTCGGAGATTACTTTCTCCAAGGGTAGCATATACGTATGTACACATATGACTGTTTCTTAGTTTGACTACAAACGAAACTCTCATTTTCCTCATGATTCTATTTTGTTGAGCTGCGAGGATCAAGAAAAACAATGGAAATTCTGTGGAACACCCTCTCTCTTACTCCACTCCTTTTGTCAATGTATGCATCGAAGCGAACATATAGCCAAGAAATTTATGTGTATGCATGCATATAAACTTGATCCAGTTGTGTGACACGTTCAACACTGATAAAATAGAAGGCAGTTGTACTTGTTAGGTCCACATTGCTTAAATTTGTAACAAGTAGACAGCACTTCGTTTTTTAATGTTCCCATTCCCAATGACTAAACATTATGTAAAGCTCTAGGGTGAAATGTCGGATGCAGATGTATAATGTATGGGAATAAACCAGCAATATATGCAGACTCAGCAGACGCCGAGAGATTTTTAGTTTTTAGCTGGAGCTGCACGAGCGAATACAAAAGGGAGAAATAAAAGTTTTTCCGAAGTCCTTTTGTATGTATGGGAATAAACCAGCAATATATGCAGACTCAGCAGACGCCGAGAGATTTTTAGTTTTTAGCTGGAGCTGCACGAGCGAATACAAAAGGGAGAAATAAAAGTTTCTCCGAAGTCCTTTTGGCACTGTTAGAGAAAGACTATCAGAGGCAATTTGGAGGCAGCTGGGGAAAAATGCTATGTACTTGGTAATATGTTATGAATGTATGTACAAAACCTCTTTTCATTTCACACACTAGTGTAAGGCCACATTTGTTTCACATGTTTGTGAATATTATAGACATTCACATTGGCAGACCCAATTAGCATCTTTCCCTTTAGGAATACCTATAATACCAAAAAGGTTGCTTTCTTTATTTCATACCATATGTGCCTAGAGAGAAAAAAAAGTAAGAAATTCAAGGCCACCACAACGAAAAACTTTTTAATAATTTGTACACATGGGTATGCATGAAGCAGCATTCAATATACATATTATACAATCAGTTTTATAATCAAAGAGTTGTCTCATAGTCTCCCACTTGGTGATGTGTTGCGATGATGAAGGAATGTTCATCTGATTGGTACAAACTTCAGCCAGCTTATGGACAGTCTCATTAATCCCACTTTCCCCAACATTACATGTACTTATGTATAGCACACATGCGTCCGTCCAGTTTAGCCACAAGCTATTTTTCTCATAGTGAAATCAACCATTATTTTTAGTACCCCACAGAGGAAAACATTAATCCCGTGTTGATTGTGCTAAAGACATACATTACACGTGCACATGGAGAATAGTAATAAAACGCTTGTAAGGCATTATGATATACAATGCATTCAAGAATGAGGTTAAAATTGTATATGTAAGTTAAACACGATTAAAGGTGCAGCTATACCTACACTATTGTGCATAATATGCATATAGCTTACATGAGCTATATAAATAAATTCGTGTCTACACTATCTTATATGCCATCATGTTGTGCAAGTTAAAGTTTTACTACTGCAAAAACACTAATTTAGCTTAAGGTAATGACCTTACAACAACCTTTAAGAAAGGAGTGAGACAAAAAAATGTTACGAGTACCCAAATGTACACATGCCATATATGCATTTAAATACAAGTGTATAACATGCATGTTTATTTTTAAGCATGGTATAAATATCAAATGACCACACTGGGCCAGCTTGCTAGGTTGTGGACAGATGGCCGGTGAATTGAGATCGATTACTATGGTGGTCTGTGTGGTAGTGGAAAATGGTAGTAAGCAGTAAAGGGACGTAATACATAGAACTTCCATCCCAACTATATTTTCCATGAATACTAAAGCAGGCCTGTCGGATGTCAAGCAGATGAAGTTCTATGACCTTTACAAAAGTCACATTAAAAAATCAACCGTACAACATTCAACATTGTATATAACACGATAAAGTCCTTTTAAGATACATAAGTTATTCTGTAGTGTGAAGCTGCTTTTAATCAGTTGATTTGATACTGTTTTGAAACAAGGTGTATTTATGCATATAATCTGAATTCAACTGTCCCGACTTCAAAACAGTTTTGGTAAAGTGAAAGTAATCTTTGTGAACAATGATACAAAAGGTAGGTTTCACGGTTATTCATTATAATATGGTAGGGTAAAATTTAATACTTTGCATGTTTAGTTATACCCAGCGTCATAATTCTAACAAAAGGAAGTGGCAGAGGAAATTGGGGCTAATAATTGCCACAGGCAAGGGTTTCTCCGATGATAAAGGTCATCTAGTCATTACTACAGCATAAAGAACAAATACAAATGAGTCATGGTTTTCAACTACAATACTAAGTAATGGACCAATGTTAGTTATCCAGTTGTATCTGTACAGGAAGGTTGGATTATGAATTCTCTGATATTATGCAAATGTGTATTCGATTTCTATGTTACATTTACATCCATATTGCGATACATTTTTTTGTGAATTCTCTTTTTCTTCCCACGCAACAGACAAACTTCTAGTTAAAGCTTCAAGAGAAGGACACAAAGGACATTATTCCAAGTCTTTGTTCATTCCTCTACTTTTTTACGATGATCATAATTTCCTAGTAAATCCCACTCTATCTCAAATGACATACTACAATGAATATAGGTATGCATTCTACATTTAAATTCAATTTCTAGCCAGATAAACATAATTCAGTTTTATTTTGATTTGCCTGATTACATTTTTCCAAAATTTTATCTTTTTTCAAGATAACCATGTTCCTTTATTGTATGTTTTAAGTAAAAATTCCAAATATTACAAGAAAAAATTCTGCATACTTCGACAAGATAACAAAAGAAGGGAGTTCTCATCATGGTTATGATCATCGGCACGAATCTCTTGTTCTTTATAAGAAGCGCCAGAAGAAGTATGAGAATTTTGTTTTACAGAGAAAGAAGCTGAAGTAGTTTACATTGGATTGAACACGCAAAAGCAAGCTATATAAGTATACGAAGAATAAAAGACCACAATTACCGACTTTGGTCTAAAAACTCCTTGAAACTGGGATGTGTGGTTTGTTGGTACTCCCCTTAAAATCTTTACAAACTTTCATTCAAAAACTTTGAAAACTGTATTTTACTGTGGTATTTTGGCATGTAATAATATGATATATCATATCTTTCCTTTTGGTTTGTGCCCCACTTATACAAAAAGCTTTTCATAAGAAGCGCAAAGTAGTTTTATATGTATATCATCCAACGTCTCCAGAAATTGTCCTCCGTTTTGTTCGTTGTCGTGATGCTTTTATACAAAAACTTGCTTATTCTGTCTCTTCTTCTTAACTAACTTTTCCTTAAGTACATTATAAAGTTTTAGTAGTGCGGTATCTTACGTTCTGGTAGTGTAGGTGTAGGTAGACAGCAGAAAGGAGGGCGAAATCGATCTACAAAAAACTTGGTTGTACAAGTAGTCACTGTGATAATATATAGACAGCAGCAAAACTTGTACATATACAAAGGAGATAGTATAAGATGGAGAAAGCCATGCCAAGTTTTCAAAAGAGCCTTCCGGCTCAAGCCATACTTCAGCTTGAGTCAACTCAAAGAATATAAATCTTTTAAGTTTTTAAGACTAAGTTTTTATAATACAACAATCATCTTCCCCCTAACCAAAAAATAGTTTTACCATAGTCTTCAAAACTGTTCCTGCATAGCATAATTATGCATCCAACTGAGAAATAATGAAAGAAAGTAACTTGATTATGATAAACCGTTTTAGCCTCTGATATTGCTTCAGCTCTATATCTCGCACAAGAAAATGCAAAAGGGTACGTCTAAGAGGCACGATGAATGCGTTTACAGTTTTTAACTTTCTTCCAGAATGAAATGAGCGGGCAGGGTTCAATATTATAACTTTAACCATTTTAACTATAAACTCAAACAAACACATAGGTTGTTGACAGAATTCATCAAATTTTCAGCTTTTATACAAATAACAAGGTTGCTTCACATAAAAGCTAGAAACAAACCCTCTGCAAAAACGTACATACAAACATCATTGATTAAAATACATATGTGGTTGCTCTCGTAAATAAACAAAAAGGTTGTTACTAACCTAATTTTAATTAATTAGCGGAAATACTAGGAAGTTATTCGTCCTACGCATTTGCCAAACAAAAGTAAAGAGATAAATAGTTTTGTTTTTTGTATCCAATTTCAAAACATTCACTGTTGCTTAACCGAAAAACAAAATGGGGAAGGTCAAGGATATCTCGGTTTCTAAAATCTCAAAAACACAAATCCGTTTAGCATTACGAGTCATAGTCATCAAGAGCAATGTTGGGAAGAATTGCCTTAGTTTGATACTTACAGTGACTGACTATCTAAACTCTGAACCTTCTTCCAATTAATCAATGCAAAAAATAGGAATAGGCAGTGTTAATGCTAATACAATGGTGAAAGTTTTTATTCAATAGGTGAAATTTTGCCTGGATTTGCTTACTTTAGTTGTAAAATCCATGAAATCTGGATTGTTATTGTAATTCTATATTTCAGCCGGATATGGTTCTTCTTAGGTCTATGTTTATGTGTGTTATCATAACCCTCAAAGTCATTACGCTTAACGGGAGGAAGGAATGTAAACAGACTAAAATCTCTGCAGGTATATGGCCTATTCCAAAACAAACTCTACTCTTTACCACCTTTACCCTAAACGATTCAAATTGCGTAATTAAACGTTCTCAAGATTTCAGGCCTCCTACACAATGAAAAACTGTGCATTGGAAAGTATTAAGCCATATAACAGTAGTGTTTGTAAGCTCTCTTGAAGAATAACAACTTCACGTGAGTCACGTTATTTTTGTTGCCCTCCTCATGCAACGAAACTCATTAAGTGAGAAATTTTCTGAAGAAGATTAGCAACTCAACAAGCATTTTATTACTTCAACTCTATTACTGCTGTCAACGCGTTTAAATTAGAGTCTCATATTATACGAAAAATGAGACAGACGTACTACCAAGCAAATGAATCCAGTGGAAAGCAAATTCATTCCTTGTATGATTTTTAATAAAAGCCTCGTCAAAACCCCTATAACAAAAGTCTGAAAACCTTGGCTTAAATTACTTGAGGAGGTCCTTGCAAGTACCTAAGTTGAGACTTCAACTCTTACCGTGAATTTCCAAGAATGAATAGGTCTGCTTCTAAGACAAAAACAAACTTGTCTTTTAGCAAGACCCGTTCACTAAATTAGTAAATGAAAAGGCAACAAAGTTTGTTTGCGTAAGTTCCTTTCTAATTGATAATAAAGTGCCACTGTGGCCCCCAATCGAATTTGGAAATACCATGATGAAAATCCTACTTCCATTTTCACTATAAAACCGTTTAATTATTTAGGTATTGGGAGCGACAATTGCTTTATTTCAGCAAGACTTGTAACTGAAGCCTAATCAACACAGTTCACCCTTTACGAAAAATAGGTAGTTCAACGATTTTGATGAAAACCACTTTCAAAAGCTATTACCGCTACCTACAACATTAAATATTTAATTTCTCCACATCCTTCTTACTTCCTCCTGGAGAAAGCAAATAATTTTGGGTGTACTGGAGCTTCCTGTAAAGCGGAAATTGCATCAGTTTCGTTGTAAAATTTTTTTTTTAAATTACTCGTGCCCGTTTAAATTTACTTTATTTAAGTTTACATATAACAAACAAAACGTTTTTATGTCCATTCCCAATAGAAAATTATTTATTACATTTAAAACCTCATTCATCGAGAGAAAATATGTAAATTGCTTGTCAATTGATTGAAATATTAAAAATAATATACAATACACTATGTATTAAGTAATCTGTTTGTGCAAACACAATTTCGACATGAGTACACTTGTTTTGAAGGGCCTACTTCCTACATAATAATGAGTATTTAAAGCATAAAGAAAGTTTTTTATTTTAAAAAGGTCACTTTTGCCCTTTAAAACCTCTCATATTGTCTCAAAAATGACGTGGGGAGGAATCTTACTAGGTGAATACTGATGTAATCTGCCAACTCTACAACTTCTTCTTTTAAAACAGAATCAGAGACATAAGAAGTTTATCTTTTAGTAAAAGATAATGTTCTTTATGATAACAATTGATGATGATTACAAGAGAAAACTTAATGAATTAATAATGACTAGTTTTGCCAGTGAACAAACTTAATCAGATTACAAAACGGGTAAGTATACTCTCAGCCCTTAGATGAACATCCGGGTTTTCGCTGTCATTCTAATTCTGCTACGCCTTCGTTATCACATTCATGTCATTCATCTTGAATCATACAGATATACAGATGTACATAACCTAACGTATATAGTTATAACTTATGAACAACAACACGTATGCATCAGATAGGTAAACATAAAATAAAAGCAAAAGGCAGCTCTCATTTCGCCACGACTACTTTTATCAAATCAGACATGCTTTTAGCGCAAAACAGAACCATACGTATATGCCTTCATTACGTTTCATCATGCTGTTATTTTATTTTTTCCTGCTACTTCACCCGAAAGAATTCAATTTAAACACAGGGGTAAACACTGAACAATGTAGTAAAAATGAGAAGTAATGAGATTGCATTTCCATACTCATCAGACCACGGAAAACAATATAAAACGGAAAAGGCTGATGCAATATAAAAATCGACGTTGTGAAAAACAAAGGATAAAGATGTGCATACAGATTTATAAAGGTGGTATGATACAACATAAGTGAGAAGTTGATAAAAGCTTTCAATTTATTATTTCTTGGAAGATCGACATCTTTCAATTGTCTGATCCTCTAACAAAAACATAGATTATGAAAACTTTTCAAGTAACCAAATCAATATTAAATTCCAGGGAAGGTGGCTAGGAGATTCTATAGTAGGCAGTTGCTATACACCAAAGATTTTATTATCTACAATAGACTTTCCAGTTTTTCTTTCCTGAGTCAGGTTTTGCTATCGATTAGTAGGGTGTCTTTATAAAAATTCAGATAAGAGCTTGTTCTTTAGTGTCCTTTGTTTTTTCTTAGTTATCTTCTCCGTGTTGAATGCTTAAAACTTTATTTGTTGTTACAGAGAGGTTCTTTTCCTCCCACTACTGCAGTCGCAAATATATTGCTTCCTAAGTAGACAATGTACATTTAACTTTTTCCTTTCTCTGCAGCTGACGTGGTGCTTTTGGTGCACTGCGTAGTTCAAAGTTCAGTACTTGCAGTGTAGTACATCTGTACATTCATTTATATTTCGGTGAAAATATATAAAAAAACAACTGTTTTCATGTACGGAGTAAACAAAGGAAAATAAAACTCATCCCAGACAAAAATTACATACATGAAATAAATATATAAGACAAAGTCATATACAAGTTATCTAGTTTCTTATATACCTAAACGTACTTTCTTTTCGTTTCTTATGTATAAGCTGCATTATGTCCACTGGAACAGTTCCCAGAGACGATGGTAAGTTTTTAGTGAGTGACCGCATTATTTTCAGTAATTGAAATGGAGACACAAAAAGGAGACTCGTTCTCTGTTCTTTCCTCGAGTATCTTTTTACAAAGCAGCGGAAAAAGTGCAGGCAAGAGGACTCTCACGAGTATTATTGTTTCTTTTATTGCTATTATGGGTTAACTAAGATGATATATTTGTAGTGTGTATGTATGTATGTTTTCTACATTATAGGACATAGTAATCTTAATGAAGCCTCGCTGACAAATTTGTTTCAATCTCATCTGTAAAGCAGTCTCAGTGTTAGCTTTCAAAACTGTACCGTGCTTATTTATAAATATCCGTGTAAAGGTTGCCAAATTATGTATTTATTTCAGGTTTTTCCGTATCTACTTGTTTGTGGTTATTTGAATGAATGAACTGTCTTTCCCTTTCTTTACATTCACCTTCACTAACAAACATCGTTGCGTGAATTTCATTTTCCATTACATTCCTAGAATTCTTGCAAACACATTTTTTTGTCTGTGAGTTTTAAAGTTCAAATTTAACTATACATTACAATGAAATGAAACAATACATTACTTCGTTACTGTAGCTGTGAAGCAGGAAGAAAACGTATTATTCACTCCAAATACGATTTGTAAATTGCGATTTTTATCACTGGGGCTATATGCAAAAACAAATGAAACTGATTTTCTCTTCAATCAAAGTTGGCCTAAATCCAGTCGTTTAGAACGGACTGAAACACTGAGAGTTATATTTGCTCTAAGGAAGAGCTTCGTTAAATAATTGTACATACATATATTGTCTTTAAATTTAAATCCCACCAAGTCTTAGAAAGATTAATGATCAACGTATTGGCATGGTCCAATTTTTTCTATATGTTATTAAATTGTTTTAATGATCCATATACTGTATACTGTTTGACTTGATCACTTTTTTCTCGTAAGTGTTATTCTAATTGAACTGTTGACTGTTTTGTAGCATGCCCCTAACACAGCTAGAGTATATCATGAGAAAACAATATACTATAAATAGATCATTTTATGGATACACTGAATTGCGTTTTAGTCTTCACCTTAATACTACAAAAGAGCTCATGTGCCCTCCTTTAATGCACTTGACCCAACTACAATTGCACATTAAGGAAGCATCGGCACCGTCTCTGGTATAAAATACAACACACACTGTTAAAAAGAAAATAACCCGAATTCGAACTAAGTCTAGAAGAATAGAAGAAGGCTAATTAACGTTTATGTTAAAAATTATCTATCTTAGTCCTTTGAAAACCTTTCAACCGGATCAGTTCATGCATGTAGAGCTCTAGCTGTACACATCCAACTTCAAATTTGAAAATTCATTTAAAAAGCGTAAAAATAATTTGATTTGTTTTGTGGACAAGGTCATATGTATCAAAGATACAGTAATTATCTATTACATGCAGTAAAAATATATAAAAAGCATCTGAATGTGATAAATATTTCACGCTGGCTTCCCTACTTTTATGTATATATAGTATACACACAACGCACTTCTTGCTTGTAAAAACAATGCTTGTTATCCAATAGTATAAAAATTCCTAAATGTTTCCGTGCGGAAAAGGTACAGATTTATCTTTATACATGTGTTTTATATTTACCTGAATTATGTGCTCATGAGTATTTACTCGACCATGCACAACTTCTTTTATCCTTGAAAACATGTTAGTTTAAAACATATGACAATATGAATTGGACAGACACGCATGGATGGCTACAGTTTGGCTAATTCATTTTGCCATGTGCACATTT
>JAHZNG010001273.1:0-10520 GCA_027744375.1 Orchesellides sinensis | reverse complement strand
TCATCAAGGATTTGTTTTTTTGGTGATTTTTGTTCTGTTCTGAGTGTCCGTTCTACTGCGTTCCTTGATACTTGCTGCAGGACTTTCAAGAGTCTAGTATAAATTTTTTAAACAATTTTTCATTAAACCACTCAATAACACCAAAAAAAATGTAATAAAATTCACATTACGTAAACGTTTCTCTCACCTCCTCTCCCTCTCATCAACAACCCGATTGATCTTATCCTCGTACACAACCCCAACAACAACCAAATTTTTCGCAAACCCACCCTTCTCCTGAAAAACCTGATACAAATTCCCTCTGGTCAAATGAATAAAATCAGGAAACCTCTCACTCCCAACCCAACTCTCCAACTCACTCGTAACATTACCCCCATTACTACTACTACTACTACCCTGATCACTCATCCTCCTCTCAAAAACAACCAACCTCCCAGACTTGTAAACAAAAACAACAGACTTGTCAACCCCTCCATCACTAAACTCATAAAACTCACAATGTTGCTGGTACACCCCGGCAACAATCGAATACGCGTTACTCAACTCATCCCCACGAACCACACTACCAGGTCGTTTAATAATCCCAAAGAATATTTCACTCGGATGTCCTTCAATCTTTGTTTCCCGTTTAACTCGAGCTGGGTTCTCGTCACTTGTCTTGTACTCGATCATGTTCTGGGTTTGAATGAAGGATTCGAGGGAGTCACGGGAGATCTTCACTGGAGGTGATGACATTCGTTTTGCAAAACGGACTATATTACTCACGTCTCTGTCTCCGTGGAATGTGTGGCGGCGGGTTGGGCCGTAGATGCTAAAGGTGATTAAATTTAATAAGGAATTTAGATTTTTCTGTCTAGATAATAATAATTATTTTTAACTTTAAAATAAAATAAAACTCACAACATGATGGTAGGATATCCATGAATTTTAAACTCAGACGCAACAGTAGGAAACCGAGTGCAGTCAATCCTACCAACACGAATTGGAGTGTTGTGTAGAGCCTGGGCAACGTGGTTTGAACACTGGTTCAAGGCGTTTGCAATGACCACACCATGGTGCATAAAACTACAAAAAAATAAATTAACATTTTTATTATTAACTACCGTAACTGTTAATGCATTTGGAAAATCAGACTTACAAGCTTTGGTAAGTTTTTTTTTCTACTAAAAAAATTCTGTGTTTGTAAACGAAAAATTTTTGCCACGTATGGCGCAGCTACAGCAACCCGTGAACTGGCCCACAATTTTATTTCGGCGTTGTTATTATTAATTAAAAGCGCTATGCTTGGAATTTGTGAGAGATACATTTTTATGTGCAATAAAATTCATATCAAATATAGCCTAATTTTTTTATGTTCACACTCAAAAACTTTGTATAAATTTGAATTTGCGCGAGTTACACTCCAGTTAATTTTTTATTCAATAAAATATCTGTGTGGAATGTTAATTTTTTTATGTTCACACTCAAAAACTTTGTATAAATTTGAATTTGCGCGAGTTACACTCCAGTTAATTTTTTATTCAATCAAATATCTGTGTGGAATGTGCGCAAAGATACGCAGCAAATCAAAAATGTTCACTCAAAAACATTTTCTTCCGCTCATTTAATTAAAATTCAAACTCTAACAACGCAGATAACAACGCAGAGATAGCTTATCTAGAGATAACTACGCAACCATTCATATTATGAAATTCTTTGTTAGAAGCAAATAAACTGTTTGGAATTTGTGCGAGAATAATTTTTCAAAGATAAATAAGCTAAAACCCCTTAAACCCCCCAAAAATACAAAAACATATTATTAAATTCCATGAGCTTAAGCGTTATATGGAAGTTAATGATTAGAGTTTGGTGTCTGTCTATGGGATGAAATCATCATGAATCGCCAGTTTACTGGTTATTGACACAAGAAACGGACATTTTCGTCATTGTTTTTATCAAGGGACATTTTATCAAGGCCATAGAAGGAACTTAGCTA
Source organism: Orchesellides sinensis (assembly GCA_027744375.1). Lineage (NCBI taxonomy): Eukaryota > Metazoa > Arthropoda > Collembola > Entomobryomorpha > Orchesellidae > Orchesellides > Orchesellides sinensis. The sequence continues at coordinate 8,545 of JAHZNG010001273.1, read as the reverse complement.
GTAATGTAACCCAGCTTGTTAAAAATGCTCAGATATAGGTTTGAGACGATTTTGGATATTCGGGCATGAAAATTCGTCGGTTTAATTTAAGCGTGAAGATTTTGTAGCATGGGAACAGATTTTTTAGAGAATTTCGACCCCTGGAATCTCAAAATTGTCCCAGATCATAATCTGACAAAAATTAACAAGTTGGGTATAAACTGTCAAGGGTGAGTAAGTTTATATCTACCGAACTTGCATTTTAAGTCATTTCTTTTCATTATTCCTCCAGCTCATGGAAGTTAATTATTTAAGAGTTTTTACACTCTTCTAGTTTTTTTTGTACAGAATCACGTAATCAGTCTGGGACCCTAGACTATTCTTTTCGTCGTGTCGTATACACATAAATTAAATTAAGGCAATGGAGGATATCCTAACCGTTTCATTGTATCCTTAGGAATTTTGTGATACAAGTTACAAAGGAAATAACTCGCCACCCCAATTCAAAGCAACCCCAACTAGTTAATATTCAACATAAAAGAAATTTGACAGGCCAATTTTTAGTTTATTTCATTGGGCACGTAAAAAACCAAAAATATTGATATTTGGCCCAACCGTTTGTTTTTAAACGGGTATGAACTGAATTGACTATTTACATAGGAAATGCATTACAACTACAAATAACTGACATTTTTAGTTTCAGATCAGCTATTTCTTACGTAACCAAAACAATATATACATAAACCCACACAAAACAAAAAAAACAAACAGAAAACTGACCTTAACAAGCCACGGTTGAAATTTGATCTCGGTATCAGAACTAGGAACTGGATTATTCACAATGTCCAGGAACCTACCAAACACATATATATATACACATTCCATCATAACCACATTTAAATCCCCCTATTTATAAAAAAAACCACACAAAAACTCCAAATAATAATTAAGTTACCTATCGCTAAGCTCCAAAACCCGACTATTGGTACTGTTGGGTATTCTGATGATGCTGATTATAAATCTTTTTATGATGCTCGTTATCATTGTTCACGTGAACTTGTTGTTGACCAGTTGGTGGTGTTGTTGTAGTGGAATGATGTTGCTCGTGTAAATCATGTGGGTCTTTAACATTCGGATTACTACTACTTCGTTCTTGATCTACTGAATAAACTAAATCTACGAATATGAGTAATAGTAACGATACGTTTATTATTGTTTTCTTCTTATCTTGTAATGGCGTCATGTTAATTAATTATTCATATATACTTTCAACAATTAGTGTTTTTTTTATTCATTTGTTTTTGTTTAAAGAGATAATGTAATAAAAACCAGTGATTTTAAATAATTAATTAGATTATTCGTATATATATATCAAAAATTCATTAGTAGAAATCCCTTATATTATAATTTAATTAGTATTAGTGTGGTTTTTTTTCTGCGTTGTTGTGTGGAAGATCTTGTGTGAATTTGGGTTCGCGGGGGTTTTCTTACATGAAATTATACATGAAATGAGTGTGTGTATTGTGTATATTAAAAAGTAAAGTGTGGTTGGTTGGTATATTTTGGTACCCCTTCAGCATAAGCTGGTGTTATTAAAATCAAATGAATCTCATTTAAAAGCAATATATAAAAAAACTTCCATTCGATAATGACACCGATAATGAATTTTTTTTTTAAATAAATGAAGTAATGCGACGTTTTTAGACGTGTTATTATTCGGGAGATCAAGTATTTATTTGTTGAAACATATTAAAACACGTTAATAAACTCAATTCAAAATAATGCAGTAAAAACCAAATAATTAATTTTGGCGAATATAACCCATCGTGCTCTGTTGTCCTCAGTTACAATGAATATTTTTTTATATTCTACTAACTACGCAAATTTTGTTAATAACCTAAAAGTTTTGACGCAGGGCTTTTTCGCGACAAATATTCAATTATTAGGATCATCAATATAATAAAAAATCTTCACTATTTAAAAATAATTATGACCAATTTATTTCAGGCCCTATTTGACATTTAGGTCTGAAAATCAATCGCAAAAGAGATGCTGACACCTCTAGGTTTTTTTTTTTAAATTGAATCGGTCAAATAGAAAAGTAATTAAAGTGGATATACCTACAGACAGACAGACAACAAACTTATACCATTAACTTTCCATCTAATGCTACTAAAGTTCATGGAAGTAAATGAAAATCAGAAGAGTAAACAATTTAAATTTAAAAAAGTTATGCTGAAGGGGCACAAAACACATGGGTGTTATAAAAACACTTCTGTCACCATTTTACATGCTACACACATATGTAGTTTTAAAAAAGCCTCATCAAACCATATAATATCAATCAAATCACACCAAAAATCATTCACAGCCAACACGAAACCGGTTTACAACAAACAACGTATAAAAAAGCACTTGACAGTAGGTTAGAGTGCTTTTGACAACACATCCAGCATTTATAACCACAAATACCTTGTCCAGAGAGAGGAGCTCTTGTCCAAAGTCCAAAAAAAAATTTTTTTAAAGAGGAAACAAATTAATTCAAAATCAAACAAATTTCAAGTCACAAATTAAGTTAAAAAAATGGGTCACCAAGCAACAGCATCAGAACTAACAAACCCATACTCCCACATGAAAAAAACACTAGAAATCAAAGTCCCGAATGAAGATGCACCTGTTCAAGCTCATTACTATGACCTTGTTGAAGGGTTTGGAGAGCAGTACAGTTAGTTTACAAATTTAAAATTATTATTACTCAAAAAATTAACAAAAATTATTATTTATTTATAAAATAATATTTCATAATATTTGTTTTAATCCACCAGAATCCCTGCCATACTCAATCCGAGTGTTACTAGAATCAGCAGTGCGTAAATGTGACAATAAAACAGTGAAAACGATTGATGTGGATAGAATAGCGTCATGGAACTCAACACAAGATCAAGACTTGGAGATTCAGTTCAGTCCAGCTCGTGTTGTTCTCCAGGATTTCACTGGCGTTCCTGCTGTTGTCGACTTGGCTGCTATGCGCGATGCTGTTGTTGCGTTAGGGGGGAAACCTGAAGGGGTTAATCCTGTTTGTCCTACTGATCTTGTTATTGATCACAGTGTTCAGGTTGACTACTATGGAGAGTGAGCTGCAAAACAAATGTTTTTTTTTTTAAATTCGTTACTATGGTGATTTGATTTTGATAATTGATTAATGGGCAAATTTTTATTAACATTTTGTAGTGCAACATCTCTTGAGAAGAATGAGGAAATGGAATTTGAACGGAATCATGAGCGGTTTGCTTTTCTCAAGGTAAATTTATTAACTATAAAATTTGCACAGAAATTGGGATTAAATTTTAACACAAATTTATATGCAATTTGAAACTCATAACAATTTACATAGTTTTAACACTAATCTACACACTGAACACGATTCAAAACACAAAAAATTTACACAGTTTACAAACAAATTTGCATGCTAATTTTGAATGTCCAAAAAAATTTACACAAAACTTTTGAATCTCGAACTAAACATAAACGAATTTACACATTTTGCACAAAAATCGGAACACGCATACGCACAAATCGAAAATATTCGAAAAACTTATTTCCACATAAATTTATTTACAAACCAAAAAATCTGAGCACAAAAAATTTAGCAAACCACACAAATTTGCACAAAAAAAATTGGAAAACATTAAATAATTTCCACACAAATTTGCACAAAAATTGTATATTGTTTTCATTACCCTTGATTTGCAGTGGGGCGCCTCGTCTCATATTTTATAATTAATCTTTATTGTTTATAGGGGTTTTTTTTTGTTAACCCACAATTAAACACACAAATGATGTATAAATTAAAGTCTCATGGCAACTTGTATGAATTTTTATTATTTAGAACCTGCGTACGTTGGGTGTTGTTGGTAAATTTGTCGAGTTCTTTGGACCTGGATTGGAGTGCTTATCAATTGCAGACCGTGCGACAATATCAAACATGTGTCCAGAGTATGGAGCTACTTGTGCGTTTTTTCCTGTTGACTCCACTACAATTCAATATCTTCATCAGACCAATAGGGATCCGAAAGCTGTTGCCTTGATTGAAGGTTACTTACGGAAAAATGGGTTGTTCAGGGAGTTTGGAGAGGATGAGAATAAGATTGTGTTTAGTGAGGTGGTTGAGTTGGATTTAGGGAGTGTTGTCACTTGTTTGAGTGGGCCAAAAAGACCTCATGATCGGGTTAACGTTACTGACATGAAAAATGATTTTTTGAGTTGTTTAAAGAGTAAGGTTAGTCAATTTTTTTTCGTTTGTGTTATATTTTATAATTTGATGATTTTTTAAAATTAATAATGGCTAAAACACGGGGGTTTTAGTGTATATTTAAGTATTTTATTTAGGCTAAAAGCTTTACAAATTTCTTCATCAGAGCAAAATGCAGAAAATTTAAACAACAATAATTTTTTTTATTATTATAGGTTGGGTTTAAAGGATATGGGATTCCAAACGAGAAACTTGATTTACGAGTGCCTTTTACTTTCGAAGGGAAAGAATATTCGTTGACGCACGGGTCTGTGCTCATTGCTGCTATTACTTCTTGTACGAATACTAGTAACCCTAGTGTTATGCTTGGTGCTGGTGAGTTTTTTCGCTGCTTAACTATATATGTACACAATTATTTTGAAATTATTATTATTATTATTAGTCGATTAGTTACCATGGCAACGTGTGTATGTACTACAGGTTTGCTTGCAAGGAAAGCANCAATTATTAATTATTATTAGTCGATTAGTTACCATGGCAACGTGTGTATGTACTACAGGTTTGCTTGCAAGGAAAGCAGTTCAACTTGGTCTAACAGTCCCAAAGTACATCAAAACAAGTTTGTCGCCTGGGTCTGGGGTTGTCACTTATTACCTTAATGAGTCTGGGGTTATTGGGGATTTGAAAGCACTTGGGTTTGATATTGTTGGGTATGGGTGCATGACTTGCATTGGTAATAGTGGGCCTCTTGTTCCCCAAATTGAGAAAGTTGTTGAGAATGTGAGCGCGATTTTTTTATATATATATAAAACACATCAAAACTCCTTTTTTATATTAAACCCATTTTTTAAATTAATTTTTGTAGTCTGACCTGGTGTGTTGTGGAGTACTGTCAGGGAACAGGAATTTTGAAGGACGAATCCACCCGTTGCTACGTGCTAATTACCTTGCGTCACCGTTACTCGTGATCGCGTATGCGTTAGCAGGTCGGATTGATATTGATTTCGAGAAAGAGCCGATTCAAGGGAACGTGTTCTTATCTGAAATCTGGCCATCTCGTACTGAAATACGGGCTTGTGAGAGTGCTCACGTGATTCCTTCAATGTTTAAATCTGTGTATTCTAAAATTAAAACTGGGAATCCAAGGTGGAACAGTTTGGAGATTAAAGATAGCGCGTTAGTTTATGATTGGAGTGATTCGAGTAGTTATATTAAGAGGCCTCCTTTTATGGATGATTTGAATGGGTTTAAAGATGAGGATATGCTTGGTGGGTTTTGTTTGTTGTATTTAGGGGATAGTGTTACGACTGATCATATTAGTCCGGCTGGGAGTATTGCCAGGAATAGTCCGGCTGCCAGGTGGTTGAGTGGGGTTAAAGGGTTGAGTCCCAAAGAATTTAATAGTTATGGGAGTAGGAGGGGGAATGATGAGGTTATGGCTAGAGGCACTTTTGCTAACATTAGGATTCTTAATAAACTTAATGTTTGTGAGGGGAATGTTGTTGTTGGACCTCGGACTACTTTTATTCCAAGTGGGGAGGTGGTGAGTGATTTTTTATTATTTTATATTTAAAAGGTTTATGGGGAAGGGTTTTGTTTGGGTTTTATTTTTAATGATTTTATGCGATTGTTTTTGGGGAGTTTTGTTTTGGGTGTACGGTTTTTTTGTTGAATGTTTTAGAAGGTTCATTTGGGGTTAATTTTTTTTTGAAAATTGTGGTTTAAATATTTTTTGTTTACAAAATTAATTTTTTTTGTCTGTTTATTGGATTTTGAGTAATTTTTTATTTAAAAAAGTGTTAAAGTTGTGTTTCACTCATTCTGATTGAGTGTTTAAAATTCAAAATGCTAAATGTTTATTTTATTTTAAATTTTAGATGGATATATATGATGCAAGCATGAGATACGCGAATGAACACCCATCAGCCCCATTAATAGTGCTAGCAGGAAAGGACTATGGATCAGGAAGTTCCCGAGATTGGGCTGCAAAAGGACCAAGACTCTTAAATATCAGTTGCATTATTGCAGAGAGTTATGAGCGGATTCATCGGTCAAATTTAGTTGGGATGGGGATATTACCGCTACAGTTTTTAGATGGGGATAGTGCTGAAGGGATTGGGTTAACTGGGTTTGAGAGGTTTAACGTTTTTGTTAAAGGGGGGCTTAAACCTAAATGTTACATTGATGTGGAGGTTTGTCGTTTTAGTTATATATTATCATTATTTTGTGGGGGGTTTTTAATTTTTTTGGAGGAGGTTTTAAATACTTTGTTTGTGTGGTTTTTTTTTTGTTTTTGTAGACGTCAACTGGGAAGAGGTTCAGGACATTGGCAAGGATTGACACTGATGTTGAGATGGAGTATTACAGGAGTGGTGGGATTCTTCCTTTTCTTGTTAAACGGATTGCTGGGAAATGAAATTTGCATTTTATTGTTTGTTTATAATAAAAAATTTTTAATTTTTTTTTTTTTCGTTTCTATGGGGATTTAAGGTATGAGTTGATTCAGTTTGATATGTTATAAAATAATGAGAATTAAAGAAGATTTAATCTTTTTTTCTAATCAATCATGATAATTTAATTAGCATACACACAATGGGTCGTTTATATAAAATGATAATTAAAAATATACGCATTAAATTAACGCAAGTACGGTAAGATACTTGTATATATGTGTTGTGGTTGCATATATAGTCACGCACGAGGACACGGGATTACATAATATATCGAGATGTATTCGTACGCGTTAGTTTTATTATTTTGTTGGTTTTATTCAGATGGTAGTTTTATGGTTGAAGGGTTGGGGTTGTTGGGTGGTATTTCAAGTAAGAGTCAACAAGGGAATAAGGTTAGTTTTACAACAACTTTTTGATTTTATTTTAGTTTCGTTTTGTTTTAAATTTTACAAAAATAATATATGTGTTTTTGCACGAGGTTCATTTTTTTACACATATTATTTAGTTTCCATGGGGTTTTATATATTGCATTGATTTTATTTTTAAATTTACTCTGGGTAGAAGCAATTATTTGATTTGGAAATTTAATCTTTTCACAACAGTGAAATAATTTTTATTTAAAAAAAATGGTATTTTGTGCGATATCGTAGTTTCCTTATTATTTTATACAAATGCATGTTTCTGAGGTTTTTAAATTTTAATTTGTACGTATTTGCACGAGCTCTCTATTTACTTAATTAGACCATTTAAATTGTTGTAAGATTTTGCGCGAGAGACAATTTTTCTTGCTTGTGTAATTCTATGTTTATAATTATAGGAATATGCGCGAGACACAAATTTTAAGAGTTGATTTTTAACAACAACAATAGAATTTTTTTTATTTGATAATCTCCGCGAGAAACGAGAAATTTTTAATATCGCGTGAGAAATTATTATTAATTAATTCGTTTCTCATACGTTTTCAATTATATATATTCGTATTTGAGTCTTATATTCAATAACTTAAAATATATAATAAATATAAAAAATAAAATCTGCAGCCCCCCCTTTTAGCATCATCATCCTCCGTAGCTGAAAAGTTAATAACTACATCAACCTCAACGCTAATATCATCATCATCTTCTTCATTCCACAATGAAGTGAATAACAAGTTAATAACAAGCATATCATCATCTTCTTCATTCCACAATGAAGTGAATAACAAGTTAATATCAAGCACCCCAAAACCAACAAAGAAACCATTCATGAACCCAAGAAACTTGATAGGCTCAACGATAATCAATTTGAAGCGGAGACCACATCATCCACCAGATTACCACAAGAACAAGAGTATTATAATTAACCACAACACGGTTATTGTCGAGGAGCCTGAATGCTCGTCAACAATGTTCATGTCACCCTTTCATAATCCTGTTGAGTTTAGTGTTAATGGGAGTTTGTGGGAGAGAAGTGATTTGGCTTGTGAGTGGGGGTTTATTGTGAGTTATTATTATTTTTTTTTTTATATATATATGGATATATATTTTATATATTACTTTTTTACTAATAATTATTAATATGCGTTACATGACGATGGACGACTGGAAAATTTTTTAAATCTCATTTATCATTATATTTTGAGATATTATTATACGGTAGGATTTAACAATGTTTGTCAGGTTCTAGAGCTACATAAATTTATAAAAATTTTTTACCAATAGACAAAAACGCTTTTGCTACAAACTGAAATCATGTAGGCGTTAATTTCATTGCTCAAAAATCGATCAGGTAGGTTTAAAAAAAAATGTCGGAAAAAAAATTCATAATCATAGTCGTAGCAACTTACAAGGTTTGCCCTTTTCATGTGGCTCCTGCTGAAGGT
>JAHZNG010001272.1:0-10708 GCA_027744375.1 Orchesellides sinensis | reverse complement strand
GAAGAAAAAAGTAAGGAAAGTACATAAGGAAGAATAGAACGCCTGATGCGGTTGACGCCGAGTTTGCCGTTGAGAAAAATGATGATACAAGAAATCCAAGTGTAATCACAGAAAAGAGATAAGACAAGAAAAACACAAAGAGAAGCGATCCATCCGCGTAGGTCAGCACAGCCAGCCCGTCCCCATACCACTTCACCTTGTAAAATATGGTCATGAGTATTGTGGAAACTACTAAAAATAGAAAAGACTTGGTGAACCAAGCACTCCAATGGAGCCAATTAGGAAGTCCCATCATTTTCATAGATTCCTTCAGTCTTCTCTCCTTCTCGTGTACAATAGACTTGGAAATGTTAATGATGGGGTAGATGAAACTGAGGACGAGAAAGAGGGGTAGCTGGTTTTGGAGGGCGATGACAAACACGTCGTCGATATAGCCTGGAAAAGGAAATCTCCCTAGCTTTACGTCAAACTTATCCACGTCCCCTTCAGGTTTGCCGTTTTCAACTGCCTTTAGTTTGGCAATGGAAGTTTCAATTGCAGCCTGGAAAAAGAGGAATCCCTCTTGCCAATAACCTGGCTCACCTCCCCTAGATCGTGCGAGATTTTTGTAATAAGCCTCCGAATCCTCCCCTGGTGGCTTTGTATCGTTATCCGTTTGCTCACGGGGTCCAGGCACTTGGAACACAGAGTAGAGCAGTTCTGTCATCCATCGTGGCTTCAAGCCATAAGCACCTGTCTCTGAAGTAGAGTGCAAGCTCGCTGGAAATCTTATGGCGTACTGAAAGGAGGTCGGTGCAATGATTATTTTACGACTTTGTTTGTTTAACAAATGCTGGAATTTTCAATCGTATCAAATTCTGCTTTTAAAATACGTACATTAATGTCGTTTTTGTCTTTCTCATACTTGCGGAATACGACAGCGGCTAGGACAGGATTCTCATTGACTCTTGGTTCTCCTGGAATGCGAGGTATGTATGCATACTTCGGATTAACTTTGTAATCTTCAACAAGTGCATTTTCGTTGGGGTATGAAACAACTAGAGAAATAAAAATAGTATATATTACCATTCATCTCTTACAGTTTAGTTGTCTGGAGTCTTATTTGCAGGAAACTTACACTCATATTTGTCATCCGGATTCGGAAGTTGGAAATTGAAATGGTCTGTTTCAACTTTCTTCATTAAATCTTGAACCTCTGGCGTGTCTGGGGCATAAAGCACGAATTTTCTATCCAGCAATGTTTTAATAACGTTTAATTAATGCTTTACAGATATAATTAATCATTAAACATGAAATAGACTATGGGAATTTTTAAATACCCCGTTCTTGCAGCAGTGTTTGCGGAATCACTTGGGTAAAAGGCTTCGTAATAGGAGGGCTCAGTAATATGCTCTGACTCGACAATTCCACGAATGGCAACAAGGATCACAGTAAAAAAGAGGGGCAGAATGATTTCCACCGCTGTCTGAACTTTGTGTCTCTTCTGGAGAACATAGTTCTTCCAGAGAAGTAATCCAAACTTTTTCAGTCCGTCACTCATTTTTTCAAATTGAAAATATACTTTTAAATCCGAACATATAATTTTACGTATTTTTAGACATTATGGTACTCCTGAAACAAAAGTGTTCTAAAGAAAAGGAAGTTGAATAATTGACTCCAGCGCAGGACACAAAGTTACGCCTCTCGTTGCAGCGAAAAGACAAAGAAGGACGGATTTGTTGACCAAGCCTAATGGACTGATGTTTTGTGTGTCATTTACGCACTAAGAGGTAACGTAAATTAAGCAGCGTAGTATTCACAATGAAAAAAATCTGTTTGATTTACTAATTGAAGAGGTGTCTGTGAGTCAGTAGGACCACGTAAAGTTATGTATATCTTGGTACCCCAAACCCAACCCAATATCTTTAATAATTTTCAAGGACTCGCTAAAAATGGACGTATATGCAAATATTACATTTTTATGTAGGGTTACATAAGTAGATAAAACGGAATCAGTACTAGAAATGACTAACTGTATTACATATTGTGTATTAGTCATTCTTATCAGCTCAACGCCAACGATGGTGCTTATCCAGTAAAGAATTTATTTCATATTTCATCATCGCAATATACAATTATTTCTGTATGCTGTTTCATATCCCATTGTGTTTTGATGAGTGAAAGTGTCATACTGACATAAAAATCGTTGCCGTAATGTTATCATCAGATCAATATATGTCCGGGTGGCTGCCATGAACTAGAACCCCTTCTAACTAATTAGTCTTTCTGGAAAAATGGCATTTCACAGTATCACAATACTTCGGCAGAGATTATCATGACGCGATAAGCACCAAAACTAAATTAAGGAACAGTTAAATACAAATACACGGAACTTTTATGATGTACACAACTTTTTTTGTAATTACGTGTTCCAGATTAAGTTCACTCATCGCAGTTACGAGGCGGAGATATAATGTTTATCTTGAACGAGCATAAAAAAGCAAAAGCCTTGAAACAAACTTGTCCGATCATAAATGCACACATGCATTGTTTCTATTGAGGTAGATAGAAGCGGGTAGATGGTACGAAAAAATCCATATAACGTTAAGTCCATTTCTATGCAATGATTCCAATTAAATACATTTAACCGTATTTTATTGTCTTATGTAAGAATCTCTGACGTTTACGATTGATAAAACAAATCCTGTATGTGGCCAAGTTTATTCACAATGCTCAGATTTATCTTACTACAAATTAAAGTTTAATACAGAAGCTTTGCGCGATCTTGGTAGTTGGGTATAAAAAAGTCGGATATACTTTTGGATGTATATTAACTTGTTTATGTCACCCGAGCTTCCGGAAGCAACGTGGGTCTTAGTTGGATAGTTATACATTCACAAGGAAATTTTCCTTAAAAGCTAAATGAAACTCAGTGTCTCCTGCCTGAACAAGCACATGAAAGGAATTTTTCTGACTTTAGTTTTTTATTCAGGCTTTCAGACGTAAGTTACTGGATATTTAGAAAATCAAGAGAAAGTTTTTCTGCAGTCTAGTAAACGCTGGCTTTAGCCAAAGTTATGCAAACCTGCATGACAAGTGTAATGTAACCTTGTATAACATTTTGCATATAACATGACAATCAGTAGGAAAAAGTGTTTTTGCATGTGGTGAAAGCCCATACTTTAGCAACCACACACGTAATAAATTCGTTTTCCAGTCTGGCAATCGGCCTTTCTTCTTTGACTATAAAAGAAAGCAATTAGGTAAAAAAGCATCTATTTACTGGCGTGACTATTTGGTTATGTTATGTATAATATGTATGTATCAGGTATTTAAAAGACGTATTCATATTGTAGTATAAGTAGAATATTGGCATGAAGCAAAAACATTAATCGATCATACATCAAGTTGGGCTTTTAGCAAATACATTTTTATTTTACAATCGAGAGGAGACACGAAGGTGTTAAACAGAACAAAATCGTCTATTGTAAGCATCACAACAACTATTAAGGTTGAGAGTTTCTCTTAGTCACGCAGTAATTTGTTTCAACTAGTTAAGAAGGTATGTACTTAAGCGTTCCTTATAGTTAGTCGGGCCATTCTTTACATATAGAAATTTTGAAAAAATCATCAGAATTGAAGTATGGTAATTTGCAAAGAAAGAGTTGATAAGTGATAAGGGTCTTATCAAAAAGAAATTCTGCCATTCACTGATGAAGATGACGAATGAGAAGCATGACAAGAATGAAAGATGAAGTCATATTCTGAAAGATGCGATTGAAACATACACAAAGTTCATAAGAATAGAGTACACATAAGGAATTAGAAATACACGCTTCTCTATATGCAGCTTTTATAGTATAAATTTTAGCAATGAACTTTTATAAAAAACATCATACTTTAATCCTGCCTGTTGCTTGTTTTGCATTTTTAATGGAGAGCACCCAGCTATACGTATAAATTGGAGATGTGGATGGAATAAATCACTTGACTCGTCATCATCATTACAATCAGTTCTCGTCTCATCACACAGTCATCCTGTAACAAATTAGGATTGATAGTATCAATTTTCATGCAATGACTCGTTTGTATGTTTAAAACATTAGACCGCAGTCATTCGTGATATGTCTTTTCATGCATGACTAGTTCTGTACATAAAAGCTTTTGCAGTGTTGTATTCTTGATATTAAATTCGCTACAACATACGTATAAAACTGAAAGGACACTTAGGTATATATATGCAAACAAACAAATGCATGCAGCTTAACCTTTGGTGTATTTGTATTATCTGTCGTCATTCACTGAATTCCTATCATGTTACATATTATTTTTTAACTTGCTTAAGTTGCTTAATAACTTTTAAAAGACAAAAGTACAGTTCATAANAGCTTAACCTTTGGTGTATTTGTATTATCTGTCGTCATTCACTGAATTCCTATCATGTTACATATTATTTTTTAACTTGCTTAAGTTGCTTAATAACTTTTAAAAGACAAAAGTACAGTTCATAAGTTCATACTTCCACTTCCAGTAGTGTAAGACATTTGATTTGATGGTATCAGATAATTCATAATCATAAAATTATGATTCTGATAAAAGAAATACGAGAATGTTCATTTGTTATGTAACATGTAATAAAAGGCAAAGGAATTTTATTAACATAGATATATTTTAATCCTTTAATAAAAAGCTTACATTTTTGTAACTTAAAACATCCCATTACAGATAAAAGGATAAAAATATATAAATGCTTGATATAGTCAGGTCTGTCTATTTTACTTTCCTCACTCGAAACTCAGAAGAGACATAGAAAGGACGAATATTATACAACACAGCCACAGTATCAATATCAGTGGAATAGAGTAGAGGAATTTGATGAGTCCATAAGTATATACCTATTGTGTGGTATGTTTGTGTGATATGAATGTGATGATGTGGATATGTCCGTATGCATTATGCCTAGTGGATAAAGAAGTACATATCTTTTGTTGTACGTATTGAATGAGTAATGATAAAATGATACTTACGCTCTATATGTATTTCATGTATGCATGTCTATATGTTGTGATTTTGTGTGGACCAAGTTGTTGATATTCTGTTTTTAGGTATAAGACATTTTTGGTTGTGGAGAGAGATACATAGGGCCAGTTGAATGTTGAAGTGGATGTTATGCTGTGCAAGTGAGAGGAATACATAGACAAGTTGAGATACTTTCCAGAGAGCCACAGGGGAGTTCCGGGAAAAATGAAATAGATGGGCTTGGCTAATCCACTTTTTTGTCCATTTGTGACACTCTCTTTTTAATTTTTTTAGTTTTTCAATCATTTGTTTCGAACTTGATTCGAGAGTTGGCTGAGTGGAGGTGTTGGTGACAATGCAGGCAATCAAATGTGTAGTCGTGGGCGATGGGTGAGTCTTCTTTTTATCAGCCTTCTACTCCTTTTTACTTACCCCAAATCAAATTGTATCGAAAGGAAAGACTCGAAATTCTAAACGCTTTCAAATAAACGGATTTCGAAAGTGTAAAAGCGTTTTTGAGTGATTTTGGACAAATGGACTGTGAAATGGATGTATATTTTGAAACAACAAACCTTAACGATTTGTAATTTTGATAGTGAGGAGGTGACAGGTGACAAAGCAGGTGTTCCGGAAGTGTTTACTAATCTTAATGTGTTTGTTTTGTTGATTACAGTGCCGTCGGTAAAACTTGTTTACTAATTAGTTACACCACAAATGCATTTCCTGGGGTAAGGACTGTTTTTCAAACTGCTTTTTAAACATTTATGGGAGAAATTCGTTAGACTTGTCTTTTTATAACGTATGATTGACATTATTGATGTTTGTTATTGATTCCAACAGCTAACCATACCTTTGATTTGCCTTATGAATCCATAAGTTTTCTTTTAATAGTAAATTTTTTAACATAATAATTATTATATTGTGCTTTAGTGGTACCCGGAAGTAAGGCATCACTGCCCGAATACACCAATTATCTTAGTTGGAACCAAGCTAGACTTGCGAGATGACAAAGTAACGGTCGAAAAACTCAAGGAAAAGAAGCTTGCACCCATCACTTATCCACAGGTAACTTATCATTTTATTATTGTCATTGTTGATACTTATGAGCCAGGCCTTATATGAAGTTAATGTATTGGTTTTGTTTCTGATCTAGGGACTATCAATGGCAAAAGAAATCATGGCTGTAAAATATTTAGAATGTTCGGCCCTCACACAAAAAGGGTTGAAAACTGTGTTCGATGAGGCGATCCGGGCAGTATTATGTCCAGTGCCCCAAATTAAACGCAGAAAATGCAATATCCTTTGAGCGCACATAATTTCTTTCTGCTTATTTTCTTTCACTACTGATAATAATAACAATAATTGCATAATTAATATAATATTTAAAATAATCATTTATTATTTAATTTAACTGTCCTAATGTATTACTGTTAATATCATGTTTCTGTTGCTTAATTTACAATTTTTGCTTCTGAAAAATTATTATTATATTATTCTAAGATAATATGTAAAGTGCATAATATAATATAATGAAATCGTATTATCTTGCTTTATAAAACAGAGACAAGTCTACCACTACCACCTTAACCATAGTTAACTCGATGAAAGTGGTAGCAAGATTATATCTATCTTATCTACTCTACACACAAAAAAGCAAAAATGCCTTGTGATGTTGTAAATACTAATCAATATTGTTAAAATATAATATTATATCGACAGACATAAAGTACGGCTACGAAATATACTCTTTAGAAAAACATGAAACGCTCGCTGTATGTGTACTGTGAAGAATCATTGTATTATAAGAAGAAATTAACTGTCTTGTTGTAACAATATTTATTATTATTCAATACTATTATAATATGCAATAATAATCTATTTCTCTAATTTCGTTACCTTCCTATAAATGTCTGTGTACAATAAGTCACAAAAGAAAAGCATGTCCTACTACAACATAAATATTTACAACAAATGTGTGTCCTATTACAAATTTTACAATATAATATTTGACGCTATATACACCCGACACTATACAATATACGTACTCCATGCATTTAAAAAAGATTAACATTTTAATAGTTAATTAACTTCCAATGTATTCCTACGTAAAATCTTCTTATCGAAGAGCGTGTGTACACGAGTTATTACAGTTTTAATACGGATAAGGCAACAAAGAAGCCTAACATTCACATGGTCTATTATGGTATTCGGAAATATCTTCAGTATAAATGTACATATTATTAATCGAGATCAGTAATTAAATATTAAATGCATTTACTAGAAGATACCATCAGAAATGTTTGTCATTTTGGTCGTTTTTATCCATTCTTGATATACAAGCCAATCTAATGGATTGCACGGGTAATTGGCGTTAAATTCTTGTCCAACCAGACATAAGATACTGACAGAAGAATCATTAAAAATACATGCGACCATGCGAGAGTGAACCTTTTACTTCCGGTCCGAGAGATTTTTTGCAAATGAATGAGAAAAGATGATTTTACATCCAACATGGCTTTTTAAAGAGCAGAGTACCCCATCCACTTCTTCACACACCGTGGGAAACAACACATTTTTCTGATAAAGTAGCTGAGTTGCTGAAATGGATGCAGAAAACAACTCCAAATTGTAAAAATAGTGCATTTTGCTAACTGATAAGTTGAATTGATATTGAATTGATTTCGAAAAATAGTGCATTTAAAATCACCATCTGTTCTGTTCCAAACACTTGCTGAATAAACGATTCAAAAGCATATTTTCTCTAGGTCGTCGTAAGGCTAACAAGGAGTTGTTGAGTCGGGCGTGAACTTCAAACTTGGAATTATAAATTGAAATTACAAGATGTCAAGAAGTTTACAACGACTCGGTAAACTGTGGATATCGTGGAGCAGCTTTGCTGGGGGGCGACCATCATTATGTCACCGGTTCAGTTCCAGGCTTCCACCACAGGCCACTGTTCTTCCAGGGCACAGCGCATGCAATGCCACCAGTCCCAGATGTTATTCTCAGAAATCTGAAAGCTCCAGTTTAAGTCAAAGTATGACGGCTTTTTGGATTTATGAATTAAGCAATTATTTAGACTGTAGTTTTGTAATTAAACTAATTTTTTTACAGGTCAGCAGGATGACAGGATAAAGCTATTCATAAATCCAGAGGTTCAACAGTTACTCAAGGAACTAACAGAAAGGGATTTGAAGCGTGTGTTTAGAAAACGGAAGATTGGCCAGAAGATTAAAGAGCCAAAATATACGTTTATGACAGAAGAACAGTTGGAGAGAGCACGAAAGGAGGCAGCAGAGAGGGCGGACAAGCTTTTACAAATGCCACCCGTCCTTCGACCCAGGAAGTCAATTGATAAAGTGTTATCCTTTGATCCTATTCTTCAGGGTGACGAGCGCTCAACACTTATCTTCACGGATATAACCATGAATGTGTCCAATCGAGTATGTATTTTTATTCTTTTTGCAGAGTTGATACTGATAAAGGATATAGTTTATAATAATAATGTATTTTGATGGTTATTCAGGATCGTCTTATTGTCGCAAGGGATCCTTGTGGCACCCTGCGTCACGCTACTTGGGAAGAACGAGACAAAATGAATGCCATTTACTTTCCTGTTGCTGGACGTGAATTTTTGACGCCAAGAATGTTCACAGAGCCGGGAGCACTTCAGAATGTTTTGAATCGCGCCAGCGAAGAAGATAATACGTACGAATTTGTTCTTGACCGAGCGTGCCTCCAGTTTGAGCCAGATGAGCCTTTGTACATCTCCACTTGTGAAGCCACATACGACGCAGTTGATCAAAGGGGACACTATGATTTTTTGAAATCTACCCGTCACTACGGTCCAATGGTATTTTACTTGATAAGAACAAGAAAAGTGGATGGAATTCTTTTACATTCTTTGATGCACAGAAGGTACGCGATAGTTTTATTACATGTTTAGCTTTTTTAAATTTGCTAATGGACAATGTTTATTGTTGTTGTTTTTATTTTTCAATAGAATTTCAACGGATGCTGTAAAAATAGTTAGCCTTTTCCAAATCATGTTTCCCGAATGCAAGTCAAAAATGCCAGATAAGAACATTACTGACGTTGATAAAATCAAGCGATACATCCAGTTAGATTCAGTTAAGAAGGGCGAGTTGGAACTAGCGTTAAATGCATATTTGGACGAAGAGCATCAAAAGGCTGAGTTGGAACAAGGTCTCAAAAGACAGCATGGTATTCAGTCATAGAAAGATCAACTATGTTATGCTATGCTATCATAGATATTTGAAATCTTATTGTAATTATTAGTAAAAGTAATAAAGTTGTATGTTACATTTCTTACAAGTCAAGCTCCGAAGATCCTTAAATTTCACTATGAATATGACAACCATTTCTCGATTTCAGATTCTTTTGTAGATTCAGAGTCACCAGCCAAATCAATAACAAGTAACTTTACTAACTTTCCATATGATTGATCAGTATATTGATGATTGATATTGGTTCAATGCTGGAATTAGGTGAGTACTTTAGAGTACGCAAGCAAGCCCAGAGTTTTTACCAAGCTGCAAGTTGCTGTATATTAATATTTCACCTGGGTATAAAAAATTTATTTACTCGACTTTTAGAAAAATGCGATACTACAAATTAATACTTCTACTAAGGTTTCACTTCCGGTCTCTTAAGATGTCTCTAATTCCATTTTGACTACTTAGGGTTTGATTTTCAAAGCGTTTGGACTCAGGCTCAGACTGGGGCTGCGGATAGGGGTTGATCTTTAAGTCGGAAAATTAAATCGAAATAAGATTTTCATAAAAATGGTTGTATTATGCTATCAGAGTGGAACAGATTAGTTTACCTCAATTTTGGAGCTGGGCTTAACTCCTCCCCGCATTTTCTTCTTGATTTTCCCTTTAGATCTTTCCACTCGATCTCCAAAAAATTTGGAATTTCTTGGCCCAAAATTGTGATTTGCTTCTTTTGCGCCTTAAAATACTGATTGGAAAGACTTTTAAGTTCTTCTTCTAGCCGAGAAATATTTTTCATTAAATCATTACGCTTGTTTAAATCCTTTTGTAATTGGCCGCCACTATTTATGTAGGAACATCAAAAGAAGGAATGAATTAAAACAGATTAATTTTTGTTTAATTATTAACGATTATTAAATTGTGTAGCTGAGCATACCGATTTCTGAATCGATCAGGTAATGCTTCCTTCGACTGAAGCTCATGAAGGTTTTTCCACATTTCTTTTCTGCTTTCTATCTAATTGATTAAATCAATATCCAATCAATTAATCAAAAGTCATGAACTATTTTTCGACTACATACTATAATACAATTTTTAAATATGAAACCTTCACAAATATTCGTTCGTTTTGGTAGTAAAATGTTTGCCATTTGGCAAGTTCCTCCTTGTGTATTTCCACTGTTTTTTCAGTAAACTCTAAACTTTCGAATTCGGCAAACTCCCTTTTCTCCGCTTCACTCAGCCAACACTTCTGCCAAACTGTGCGTATTTGTGTCCTTAATTCACAAATGATTTTCCTAAGTTTTTCTTGCTTCCTCCTCATCAAACCGTCTCGCAAAGACTTTAGCTAGATTACAAAGATTTTATTTTAATTTTGAGATTCAAAACAAAGAGGCTGATAAAAATGAAACATTTTCCAGCACAACTTTTGGGCTCACCATGCAAATTTCTTCGAAGGAAGGCACTTCAAAGTC
>JAHZNG010001271.1:0-16654 GCA_027744375.1 Orchesellides sinensis | reverse complement strand
CCGTGTATTAGGGAAATGAAGAATGAGCATCAGTTTATTTGAGCATTTATTTATTTATCAGTAAGTTGTTTTATTTTGTTTTCTGTTTTAACAGTCATAGGGAGCGCGAGAACAGTATCTTGCTACGTGATTAGTCAAATTGGATTTGGAAGAAATATTAATTGGGAACCATTCCGTCATCGGCCAGTCTACATGACGTTCGACCACGTAAAAAAAGTCATTGAATTCAGTGGTGGATATATCAACAACTTCGCCACCTCTGAAATCAACTACTATGCCCAGGAGGGTAGGCGATATTACTTCTACGGGGTTCGCGGGGATTGTGTCTGTTTTTCGCCGGTGTTACCACTAGATGACGAGCTCCTCAACTATTGTTTAGAGGAAATGACACGAGCTCCACGTGGTTTGCCGATTCTCGCGCAAGGATTACAGTTCATACAACAGTATGTTAATTTTTTTGTATTGTTTAATGTTAATTTCTAGCATAAAGAACAATGTAACAATATTATTATTTATTTTAGAGGTGCGGAAGCTCTTCAAGAATATGCACAGAGAAATCAAGTCAGAGGTGAACCACAGAACCTCCCGATGAGAAATGTGTATGTAGGGCCTCCCTCTCCCCAAAATGAGCATAAAAATCAACGTCCAGCTCCAGATGGAGAGGCTCACCCTCCGCATGCTCAAAATCGGGAAAACCAACGTCCAGCCAGGCGAAATATAAGAAGACCACATCGTTTCAATCCTCAACAGTGAAAGATCTTTCACGAAGAAAATTAATCCTTAATATGATGATGCGAATTCTCTTCGTTTTAATGAACTTATTTTAATGAATTTTAATATTTATCTCATTAATATTTCAACCCGGTGACAAGACTGTTAAGATTTAATGAAATTTAGCTAATAAGTGAGTTATGAGAGTAGTAGTTACTTTTGATGATGGATTATTCTTTGCAGTTACTGTACTCTATTAGGGACAGAAATTTGTTTTCTTAATTTCTTTTAAAGCTAGAACGTGTTATCAGAAAATGATGTGTTTTTTGTTACATTAGTACTAAGATTGATATAATATGATGACTCAAAACATTAATCATAATGTTTAAGTTGTACCCGAACTAATTAAATATCAGTTTTTATTAAGGTAGACACTGTAATAAATTTGTGACTCTAATATGTATTTTTCTTGAAATTTCTTTATTTATTGATAGACATCAACATAACGGCTCGTCAATTATATCTCATGACTTTGTGAAAACAAGCAAGGTACCTTGGCTTATGCATTCACTGTGAATGTCTAATAAACTTGGGGTAAAAAACGTTAGCCACAGTTTTTTGTAAAGATTTTTGGGGAGTGGTGACGACGGTACAAATTTCTTTTAGATGAGCTTTCTAAACCCTTCTGACCTATTTCTTGCGTGATTCATAAAAAAGGGGCCAGTATTAAATGAAAATAGCCTAAGCACCTTTGCCCATGCATCCCCCCTGCTAAAAGTTGGGGTAAACATCCCTAGCCACATTTTTCTAGAAAGTTTTTTGGGGAAGCCGGAGGGGGGTAATAATGCTTTGAAAATAACTTTACTAAGCCCTACTGGCCATTTTTTTGCAAAGCTCATAAAAATAACCCCAGGACTGGGTAAAAACAACCAAACCACCTTGGTTGAAGAATTCCCTTAGCTCTTTGCATTGTCCATAAAAAATGGCAAAGACAGGCTGAACTAGTTTTACATCCAAGAAACTTTGGTTAAAGATCCTTAGCCAAAGTATGACTAGGTATACATATTAAAGGGTGGTTGTGTCTGTAAATGAAAAGGGATGATGAGTAAGGACTTGGTTTTCTGAACGCTAGTTTTTAAGTTACTCTACGCTCTACATTGAAAATTTCAAAACAGGATAGTCCATTTTATGCTTCTTTGTGATGGATTGCGTCCGTTTTGTTTTCTATTACCATCACCCTTTGCTCAAGTCAAAATAATATTTTTCAGAACTGGCTGAAAGTATATCCACATTTTTCATTTGGATACCAGTTACTAATGCATAATACCTAAGCATAATATGCTTGCCACTTAAATATCTTCCTCGTATCCGTCTTCAATAATAGCAACTTGTTGTCTAATTTGAAAATATCTAAAGCCCTGTTAATAAGCACTTGGATTTAAGCTTAATACGTACTGAAAGGCATTGTCGACTTTTGTCTGCAAAATCTTAATACTTTTGTGGTACACATTTTTAAAACTCATACATTTTGGGCTCAAAAAAGCAAACTATGCTCAACAAGGCAAAAATGGTTAAATTAGATAATGTTGGTTTGTATGAAATGATACTGGAATGATTCCTTTTTTAGAGGCATATACCTAATTTCATGCAAAACGGCTGCCTTAATTGTTTATATGTGTATGTATGTTTCCAGGAACAGAATTTATTTTGCGAAATATGTGTCTAACCCATCCTAACACTGTAGTTATGTATGCTGATTAAATTAAACATTTCATACTCACCTGAACTGTGTAACATTACATTTTATATGTATGAGTTCAGATTTATAATGATGAATATTGTTTCAGTTTCATCTGTCCCTGAGTATTCATGAAAAAATATAAAAAATACTCCATGTCCCTTCACCTTTCCTATACATAACATCCAGGACTTTTAAACCCCTAGTACAATGTATGGTACTATGTAGTATGTATTGTATTTGTAATATAGTTTTCAGCATGGATAAATGTAGGTTAAGTAAGGTACCTATTTTGACTCTTTTGTCCATGCATAAAACACGATGTCCTCTAAGCTCTTGTAGAGGTTTTTTATAACACAAGGTCCTTTTCCCAAAAGTTTTTCTCGAATGGACTTGGACTGCTCTTGAAGACTTGGGGATTTGGATTTTACTTTATCATAGTGAAGAAAGTTTTTAAGCCTTACACATGAAAGAATCTATATATCATCATTTCATAAACTCAAACCAATAAATTGAGCAATATGAGCAATTCATAATCCAGCGAGTACCAAGTAAATTCCTAAATCCAAAAGCCGACTTAAGCAACCTCAGGATTTAGGCTTAGGATGTTGACGACATATGCGGATGTGTCGCCACCGAAAATTAAGACATGAATTTACACTTATGGTGTTTGTACTTATTTCATTTCATGTTTTGAATTTGAAAGGCGAAAATATATCTTGTTTTTTACGAGCGTCATTGTTCTGATTTATGTATCCAATTCCTTTTTTACTTTGTGTATGCATGCTTCAAAACATGCACATTACGAATATTGACTGTATTATGAGTATTAATGCACGTTCAAGATAACGTGCATAATATAAAATTACCCTTTCTAAATATAATGCATACACCATGAATACTTGTTTTGAAATAATATTGCATATTCTCGAGTAAATTGACTCGATTGACGATGACGATTCTTATTTTGTTCCACTGCAGTTTTGGCGTTTTTTAGCTGTACGGTGGTTTTTTATTAATGTACCTATCTATGCTCAATTGTCAATAGTTTTAGAGATATCCAAAACCAACATGGCAAATGCTAACTACAAACCATAAACTTATTACAAGCAAACCAGTCTTCGTAATTCATTCAATTATAGCCCCGGCCTCGACTTGCGTATTAAGTCCATCCCCTCGTAGCTTCCCCCTTCTTACTTTCGTTGGTCAGAGTCTGATCCTGATCTGATACCTACGTGAATATCATAAGGCTTGAAAAGGTTTTATACACCTTCTACTTTGCTCGATGCTCCTTCAACTTGTTTAACCAGTATAAAATTTTCATACATATAAAATATTATAAAATGTGTACATATTACATTTACATACACAACTGTCAGGTAATTTGTACAATTTACGTTGGGGTACCATGAGACTATTATCACATAAAACTGCTAAAACACACTTCAGAAACTAAACTCCAACCAGTGCTGTAATTACAATATTTACGGTTACGGTGTTAAAAAACATTTTTGGGTTCTATTCTAACCAGCTACCTTTACATTTTATACATACCAAAACAGATATTTATATACCTAAGCCTAAGCAAGCATTACATTTGCATAGAACTATACAACATTACAAACATACCTCATACACATACATAAATACATGTCGTAGCTCACGTTCGTGAAGCTTATGCACACATCACAAGAATATTCTTCGGGCTTCTCTTCTCTTCAACCCAAATCATACCTAACAACCCCTAACAACTTAGGATAAAATATACTTGTACAAAAGGTACATTCATCCGTTCATATACAAATGTACATACGCACGTAGCCAACTTTACTATACAGTTTGTGTATTACGCTTATGCCCCCTTTGTCCTGAATCCTTTTTCTGAGCTTCTCTCTCTCTCTCTCGCTCAGAGTTGTTCTCAAGTGTTCACTTTAGTTTTAGTGTTTTGTAATGTGTTGAAGAGAGTAGACGTAAAAGCCGTACGTGCTACGTGCGCTTGTTAAGTAAGTTAGTAAGAAGAGTGAGAAGGAAGTATACTATTTGCTCCCAAAGAAAAGTTTATAACTTATAT
Organism: Orchesellides sinensis; assembly: GCA_027744375.1. NCBI lineage: Eukaryota > Metazoa > Arthropoda > Collembola > Entomobryomorpha > Orchesellidae > Orchesellides > Orchesellides sinensis. The sequence goes on along the minus strand of JAHZNG010001271.1, from coordinate 12,134 downwards.
TTGTTTTTTTAAAAACAACATCATCATCCCGTGGAATTGTTACGAATTGTGTGTTCCTCTTTTTATTAGTATTTTCCTAATATTATTTCGCAGTTGTTTTAGTGTGATAATTTAGACAAGTAAAAAAAATTAAGTTTGTCAATTTGCCAGTTTAAAATTTGTGTACCAGTCATTTTTTGAGTTTGGAGAGAAGAAGGGAGCTTCAAGGAGAGAGAAGGACAACTTTGGTCTCATTGTAATACTTCTGAAAGGAGGAGATTGTTCCGGTGCAGTGTTCTACTGTAAAAAGGTAAGGTTTAAGTAGATTTTTTGAGTTAACTATTAAGGTTTAATTAGGGTCAGCTGTTATGGCGTACGTGTGACCATTTGCATTTGGCTTCATTTTTTTAGTAAGACATACGACAGAAATGGCATCATAATTTTTAATGGCCTCTCTAGAAGAAGTTATCTTAGCTTATACAAATTAACTTAGTATGTAGTATTAAAATTAAGTATAGATAAGATGATTGAAGAGCTTGTATAGGATGTTCGAGAAGCTCTGATGACCTTTGACTTGTTTTTAAAGTTTTCATGTTGAATTTAGACTGGACATGCTTGTTTGTCTCTTAAAGTATGTCCGTTCCAAAAAACATCTTGCGTAATGCACCATTAAATATCTGCTTATCATCAGTAATCATATCAAAAGTAAAATATATCTATGGCCAGGCCAGACCATGAGACCACAATTTATACTATTTAATCATAACGTGTTTTTTGTTATGGTTGTTATTGAGAGATTAGAGGGAAGTTAATCTGATTGAAATAGATTTATTTGGATAGCATAGAATTGGTTTTAAACTAAATCAAGGCATAAGTGACATTATATTAGGGCAAAAGGTTAAGTTAAATGTAAATATACCATTTTGTCGCATCACTTTTGTACCTCGTTCTGTTCTATCTTCCTTGTTAGGATAATATTTGGATTGAGAACATATAACAAAAAACGAACATGTTTGGGTTTACAGCAGTATTGATTTTAACTAGGAACATATAAAAAACATGGCATGACTGTATAAGTATTGATTTTTTACAGTACGCATGCTTAATAGGCCATATAATAGTCATATCATGATCGAAGGAAACTATGTCCTTTTGATTTCGAACAGTAATTGGGATTAGATTGTCAAACTTGGTTTTCCGAGTGTGAGATTCGTTTTTAACAAAGAAAAGGACAAAAGACGATAATGGCAGTTTTTAAAAGTACATCCAACATCTCAACCTAGCATTTTAAGATGAAGGTAAGCCAGTAGAGCAATAAAAGCTGCGTCGCAGGACAAGAATCTCATGTACAAGTTCCATTTTCATCAAAAGAGTAGCTCAGAAAGAAAAAAGGTATACCAAAATGCGTCAGAAAGATACAATATTACGTTCTTCACCAGAGTTTTTTTATATGGTTGCGTGTGTGGATGGAAAGGGTTTGCCTTGGCTTAATATAAAAGCTTGTGTAACTGAGCAAAAGTTTAGAATGGCACCACCTCGTATACCTTAGGCATCCAATCGGAGCCCCTCGTACATCGCTGGTTAGACATAAGTTCTTGTTGCTGTTGCTGCGGCTATGCTTGTGAATATGTCCCTGTTTTAAAAGGATGAAGTAGAGGTTGTTTGAGAAAAAAGGATGAAATGAACGCAGGAGCGAGAGCATAACAATTTTTATTTGTATATTACATACTCTTTTGCAAATATAAAGTGGTACCGTCCATTTTAGCTTTCCAATATGTAGGGTTGGTGATAACATTGTTACTTTGTTCTTATGTTGGTGGATGGTAGATTATATAGTTTATAGTAAATTATATAGTATATAATAACACTGGGCGAGTTGATTTTGCTAAGGATGAGGGTGGAGAAGGGAACTGTTTTTGAGTTGTGAAGCGTTGTTGAAAGAAGATATGTTCGTATGTGCGCGCATACCTATGCATATCCTGTAGATAGGGATTGCATGACTTTTCATGAAGGAGAGGGTCGCTGTTTGTGAGAGTTGGTGCAGAAGAGAATAAAGAGATAGTTTTTGTAAGGTTTTGAAAACATGGGTTTTTTGTATAGAGCAGCAGGCAGACCCAACGGCTGTTGTTGTTGCGAAGTTAGATTGTTGGATTGGATGTGTAAGAAAAAGGATAGAAAATTTCTTTTGCAGCGAGATTTCATGTCATGACGGTTGTTTTTCATGTGATATTTCTCATATTGTCGCATACGGCTCATAAAAAATCTGAAGAAAGAAATTTGTTATGATGGGATGAAATTGGAATGGATGCCAAGAAAAACTGAGCTGACAATAAAAGCCATATTTTCACATGATCGAGTAGCTCAGTCAGAGCCGTAGGGTATAGGGGTTCAGAGGGTGTACGCCACCCGGGCCGGACCCGTCAGGGGCCGGACCAGACACATAAAAGTTTTTTAATGAATATCACTGGGTAAATAATTTAATGTACTGCAAAAGTTTTGTTTTGTAGCCAGTGTTTTTCAAAATTATTTAATAAGCAGAAATATCACATTTATTGAAGAAAATAAATTATCTGAATCCAGATAAATATTGGTTGAAGTTTGAACGGATTGAGAGGACATATTTGATAACTTTGTTAAAGTTGCTTTCTAGCTTTCGATAAATATTCTTATAATATAGTTTGTTGGAACGGCCTGATTAAAAACATGTTAGAGTTTTAAGCCTAAGAGAGCGTATGTGTATTCTAAATTACAGATGTTTTTAGCCAACACTGCAAAGGTGGTAGGATTGAATAATGGTAGTCTTGGTGATGCAATTTGGGAGTGGATTTGCCAGGAATTAGGGATTTTGTGCGTATTTATGCACGTTTCCAAATTCCACTTAGAAAGCATGGTTTAAAATTGTGCACATGTTTTAATATTTCTCATTGTTTATTTTAAAAATGGCTGCAATATCAAAAAGTAGCGGGAGGAAAGTGTATTTGATGAATAAAAAACAATTACAAGTTTACTGAAAATATCAACAAACAATTTTCAATTAGTAAAACGGCTAATTAATTACTAAACTACAGAAAATGCCTAAAAAAGTTGCATATGCTTACTGCTTTAAGTTTGGGCAACAACAATATTTTTTAAAATCCTAACGAGATTTTTATTAATGAAAATGTTTAAGCCAACTTGACTAACACGGCTGGAACACGAGTCTACTGCAATATGCAACGCTTTTGTAAATGAATATTTTACACAACTATAATTCAATGATTTCCCAATTTTCTTTTTTAGCTTCAACATCCTTTCGTAAGTTATATTTATGTTTTATGTTTTGGATTTGCTTTGATAATCTTAAATTTCTCGCTCGCTTCGCTCGCGGTCAGATGTAAGCAATTAATTACTCGAAAGGAGCCTTTGTTGGCTTGGGTAGCGTTGTTTTCCATCTAGCCTATGTTGGGGGCCCCAGACTGAGCATTAAGCTTCGACCGGGGCCCCCAACATACGATAGATGGAAAAGAACGCTACCCAAACCAACAAAGGCTCCTTTCGAGTAATTGATTGCTTACGTCTGCTCGCGGTGCTTTCACGTGTATTGCTTTATATTATCTTGTTTTTACGTGCAATGCTATTCAAAGGAATGGATACATAAAATTACATATTTGCAAACATATCCAGCTTATTGCGCCAACATTGTTGTTAAAACATCTAGAGCTGCTCAGTAGAGTAGGCTCGCTATTATTGTTCAAGTTGATTGAACAAGATTTTGTTGTGGTTAATTGTTGCGTAGTGGATATCACTAAAATATAGTTTTTTAGTCGCGTAGAATAGAATATGAACAGTAATAAGAACGGTTAAGACTTACTGTATAGAAGAAATAGACTAAGGTAATTTCTTCTAGTCTACATATTATATTGTTGTAGAGTATAAAACTTTCTTGTAGAACTTGATATGTAAGGTTTAATACAAGGTTTAAAACAGATATTTCATTGTTAGCCGATACGCCGTAAGTAAATACTCTCTGGCTGGGGTACCTTGTATTTGTTCGTGCAAGACCATTGTTGCTTTTTTGTCTTAATGAACATGAATTTAATGATATTCAATCATCAACCAACGTTCATGTAATTATAGCAAAGAGCTTAGCAAGTAAATTAGTTATAAAAGTAAAATATAAATATACAGCGTGAAGAAATAAAGAGTATGTAGATTAGGGGGACGGACGCGTTAAAGAAAAAAGAGTTTGCTACATTTGTTACATGTTACATATGTAGATAAGTTGTTTTCATTGAACACAAGAATAGAGATAGTTGAATGTTCATAGTTCATAGCAAGGCATTTTTGCATACAAATTTTATGCTGTCCATGTCACAATTTAAGATTTGATGGAAATGAGAAGCGGTTGGGTGAACTGACGATGACGATCATGGTTTATGAATAATATTTTGTAAAGTAATATATCATGTTGTTGTGAATATAAATTCTTATCAGGTTATACTAACGTGCACACCTTTAGTAAAGTTTGTTACCTGTGCTATTTTAGGCAGAGACATGTACAGAAGACTTTATATATATAAGCTGGTATATATAGTATCAGTTCACAATTATAGTTTAGTCGTCTATTTTTTTGTTATGTTAGCAGCGTTTTTTTGTGGCTTGGCTTGTTCAGCCGAGCAGGCTGAAATATTCAGAATACATTTTGATTGTTTTCATGAGAAGAGATGAGTTACATGTACGAATCCAAGCAATGCAATATACTAATCACATCATGCCATCATGAATACGACGCATGATGATCTGAGAAACCTTTGTGAGGTGTATATTTTATTTACTAGGACAAAGAGGACGAATAGGAGCAATGTACGAGACTTACTTTTAGGTATTAAAGTTTTGTTCTTGTTTTTCTTTTGGAGTTTTCAACAACACACAAAGCTTGGTATAAAGTACACAGAAATGAATTTATTGCCTGCTGAAATTGTTAAAGTTTGACTGAAGTTAAGCAGACCAACTGCCCCAATGCAAATCTAGAAAAATAGTTTGGAAAACGATGTGTTTTTGCATATTATTCTTTTTTTCAATTGAAATCCACAACATAGCACAGCATATTATTTGAGATTTTAAATGTAATACAAAGATATCGCTATACAATGCTAATGACTAGAATTGATGCATACCAGACCACTACTATCATATTTTTTGCATAGATTTAGATTTGGTCGTTGAAAGATCAGGTAGGTCTGGCTTGGTATTTTTTTATCATTTGAATAATTATCATTGCGAGGTTGGTTGGTATCGTGGTTGAGCAGGATGGGAAAGATTGTAATCTCATGGACGTCACGCTTACGAAAATGATCAAGTGAGTCATCGTATTCACAGCTCACCATTTAATTTTTAGTGAGCGCAAGAGCATTCTGGTAAAATAGTATCACATCGTGTTGAGGCTTCTCAGTATTGTTAAAGAAATTGAAGAAGGATAAACTCAGGTAGAGTTTTCAAGCATTAAATTGTAGTTGTGTGAAACTTAGAAGATTAAGATAAATGCTCTCTAAAGAGTCCAAGTTGAAAAGTTTAGAGAGCTGACTTACTTTCATGTATAGTTATGTAGTGTATTGTTGAAATTTAACTCGTAGAGTGACTAAAATATTTTTTCTTTTGTTTTACAGGAACAAAGGAGTTGAAGCGAGTATTCTTGAACTCTCATTTTTGTTTTACCAAAATTCGTTCTCATTTAAAAACTAATGAATCATGGGACATGGAGGAGAAAGTACCGTTTACAGTCCACAGAATCATCATTCAAGCTATCACCAACCACATGTTGGCGGTCCAAATAGCAAAAAGACTCCCCATAACGTGACGAAAGTGAATACCCCTGGTGGCGGAAGCTGTCATGATAATTCCAAAGGATCTTTCTCGTCATCCAAGGTGACCAAAAAGATGCACTCGCATTCCACACCGCAAACTCATTCTAAGCCTGTTAGTATGGGTAAACCTCGTCACTTTCAACAAGGCAAAGTCGAGTACGTAAACTCGGCTCATGGAAACAAATCTAATCTTGCCCTCCATAAGTACTCCATTTCATGTGGTGAAGCAGCATCAACAGGCTTCTAATTTCAAAAATCAGGTGCCACGACAAAAATCTTTCAGTCCGCCAACGTTACACCCTATGCCATCAGGGGAGGCTTACGCTTCATCGTCAGTGATGCCTGGGAGCAAACAGAAGGAGCATTTTTACGCAGGGGCTAGATTTGAAACTCATCCATCGCATATTGGCCTTCCCGTCCCACCGTCTCATTGGACCGCACCTTTACAACGATCTCAATCTCAGCCATCATCTCCGGTTCCAACCTCGTTGCCACAAAAGGGCATTTCTGTTGACCTCGCTACATTGTTTGGGTATTCTGACTCGGCTCTCAAGTCTGCATCATTCCCTGGTGAACGCTTGATGGACTCGCTTGTGAAAATGGAAGAAGAACGGAATAAAAAGAGTAAGAAGGTGGATGTTAAAAGTATTGATGGACAATGTTTTGGATCTCTGGAAAAGGCTCAAGGAACAAAGAATGAAGTAAAGAGTAGCTACGAGACCGATGAGTTGAAGAAGGCGTTGGGATTAGCTAGTTTCACTTCAGTGAATACTATCAGCTACAATGAACAATGGTGGATTTAACTCGTGTGGATCTGAAATGTCTCCGCCGACTAAATATCAAGACATCTCAGACCAGCTTAAGACTCTATTGAAGGTTGCTGCTTGATTGCTTCCAGATTCGGCCAGTTCATCATACGTTGGTGTTAAAGGAATTATTTTTCTTAAATACGATTTGTGGCATGTCAAATGGACCGGTTCAAGATGAGTGGAATAGAATTTACCGTTTACAAAGACATTATATTCGAATATTAGAGTTAGAGCTTTATATTAGGAAACAAGTGGAGATTCAAAATTTTTGCGAGTTAAGATGTGTGACCACCCGCGCAACCGATTGTTGGTGTAAAACAAGATTTGTTAAATCTTCAAACTCAAACCCGGGTGGAGCAATGAAATGATTATTATCAATAGGTTAAGTAAATATATATTTTATCGAAGCAGACTGATAAGATTCCGTGCTGTTGTATTTCTCAAAAATCGATAATGCACAGTCTGCCTGTATTGTAAATTAAGGTTCAACTTATACCAAAAGAAAGAACGTGAAAGCCCGACTTCCCGAGCTTTATTTTTAAAGGAAATGGCAAGCGGGGTTTTTTGTGACGCAATCAAACTTAAGTCATTTGGTTGTCTGATTAATGTTGTTAAGTAATTATTGTTATTATCACATTAGAATCAAGCACAAAACAGTCATCATAATGCAATCAGTTTCGGAATCAGAGAGTCAGTAACGAATGTTAGTTTGTTTAAACCATGTGATTCTTTCTATTCATGCTGTGTTAATGCAAGCTCCCAAAATTTGTAAATTCTAAATTAACAAATCCTTCATCATCTAGTTGAATTGGGTAAATTAAATTTGATAATTCCATTGGCATCTCAGATAGTAATTAGAATTTGTTTTTAATAGTGCTATAGATTGATAAGTTTAGGTTAGAACGTTTTATGTGACTTGGTATACTTAATTAAGGTTAAGAAATGCATAGCCAAAAAAGCAGGGAAATATATACATACTACGTCAGTTTGTTTATTGTGAAGTTCGAGAAAGTTTTAAAGCGACTGCCAAAGACTGCCACTTTGTACCTGTCTCTCAGAAGGTATGGGTGTTAACTGATGGCATCTCAAGAAAAGTGAACCAATGCAAATTGGCAAATTCAAAAGTAAAGAAAACAAAGAGTTTTTTAAATGGTTCCAGTTTTTCAGACGTTCAAGTACTCATGCTCTCTTCCAAATATGGGACGAATCCATGATTTGAACCTGCTTTGTAAGAGGAGTTTTGAAACTAAACAGAAATTAATATTGCAGACACACAAGTTTTCTAGTACAAAGTATTTCCCTGCTCAACACTATTTTTAGTCTTTCATGGAACTCGAAGAATATCGCGAGGTGGAGAACCGTTAAGAAATAATGCGTTTGCATAACATGTTTTCGTAAAAGGGGGATTCTTATGCATTTATTACACTATGATCTCTCCTTTTTTACGGACTCATTTTTGCAACTTAAAAGTAAACGTTCGTTTGTATGTGTGTGTGAATGCATGTATGACATGGTGCGCATCGCGTAAGACTGATAAGAGAATTTTTTGCGAGGTGTGTCATATAAAACGTGATACAGAAAGAAAGGGTTGAAGGGCGATGTATTATTGATATGATGATTGTTTGGAATCGTTTGGTGTGGAAAGAAAAAAAGTAGGTTCAGTGTTGGTAAACCATGTCAAACAATGAATAGTTTTTTCAAGAATATTAATAAATGGATTTCAGTGATGGGTTTAAGTACACAAAAGACTTAAACACGAAGGTAATTCAAAAGGCACTTGTAAGGTTTGTAATGGTTTTGATTGCGAGTGTGTTATTTGTGATTTTAAATCATCGTAATAAATGTAAGTCACGTTACCCCTTCACCTCTAATCGAAGGCATTTGTTTTGTTCGTGAAAGGTTGGAGAAGTTACAAAGTTTATACCGCATATTATATATAGTATATTATAATTTTCAAAAATGCTCCCAAAAAATTCCAAATATATGTTTAGTGTTTTAGTCAGTAGTTTAACCTTATTTCTCATTTGTGTTTGGTTAAATCCTAGCACATTGTGTATTAGACCTTATTGGTATCAAAAAATGTCAACTAAGCTGTTTTTATTGGTATATTGCAAATTGTATCAAGCCAGAAATCTTTTATTTTTATTGAGTTTCGGTGATTTTGTTATCCTTATGGGTAACAAGTACTACTTTTGTGAAAGCCATACTATCAACTATGGGGATTTTCCCTTTTAAAAATGTTACTCAAGCAAGTATTATTATAATCAAAGTGAAATTACTTTTTAACACGACTATAAAAAAGGATTAAGAATTATATTTTTGTTCGTATTGAATTGAATTTGTATGAAAAAATACCTTAATTTGGCTACTAATTTTATGTCATGCAGTTATCATTATCTACTTATTGGTATATTACTAGCTTTTTGTATTTATTACTCGATAATGGCTGATGTATTGTTACACGAAACGATAAATGAAATCATATCAGAGATGCTAGTTAAAAATTGTATACAAAATCAATCAGTATACACCATGTACAAGTTATAGTTAAGAGAGTTGGATCTTTACAAATGTAATTTTTTGCAAGTTACTAAGTATTTATGTTGTACTTTTTTATAACCTTTCTTTCCTTTTTTCCTTTTATCCTTGTCATTTTTACCGGAAACGTCCAAAAACTTCTTAGATCTCCATTTTATATATCCTTAATCTGAAATTAATTGGCCTACTCTCCTTTTTCCTTTTTTCCGTGATTCTCTCTTAGAGAGTTTCACCGGGTCCTTCGGGACCCACCCAAAATCTCCGAAGAGCAAAATGAGAACTTTATGCGAAATGCATATCGTTCATAATAAAAAAAACTTAAAATCAAGTTCTTTATGAACTTGCAACGAATTTTGAATGGAAGTCTGGAACGACCCTTGGCAAGGTACCAAGATACTGGAAAATGTCCATTACGAGTCGAAATCGGACCTATGTATGTATATCCTATTCTCCATATGTGGAAACCGGAAACCATCCTTTACTTGTGTTGGATATTGGAACGGTACGGAAGATTGGAAGATTATTATTGAATGCTCCGCTGGTGGTTGGCGGTGAGTGAAGATGGAAGAGTCTGAAAATGAAATTAATGCAAGGTGGTCGTTTCATAACGGTAAAATACGATATCTATGAAGTTTGGAGCATTTTGGTTTTGTTATGTTTTTACTTTTTACAGGAAATTATGACCCCTCAGTCTTCCTTTGGACTTTAAAATCCGCATCAATGACAATGAGACAAAAAGCGAAAATGTTTTGTACCTGAATGTTTAATGATTGGGACGTACCTTTATTCTCCGCTTAATGATTAGGTATTGAAAGTCTAATTAGGCGTTAGGCGTGTGAATCGGAAAGTTTATACTTCAAAATAAAGATCTGGATTGGATTTTCTCTTAAATTTTTCGTTATGCATATTAAGTCCAGTCCACTATATCATCGCTTCATAAACTTGACTTTAACATATTTTATTTCAAATTCAGAATTAAAGGTATAAGATATATTTCCCATTACGGGACTCTACTGAAATCAACAATTTTGTTTGCACATTGTTCAATAACTAGCTTTAGCACTTAGCACACATGCATAGTGAAATTATTAGAAATTTCAACCATATTTGATGTATATATTATGTAGTTCGAAAATTGTACAACCGGACATTACGCTGAGTAAACGTTAGCAAAAGCAAGGTTTCAGTTCGAATCATGAATTACCCTCTACGACTGCATCAATTAAAGAACTGAAAATGTTGCTGTAAAATTGATCTTTAGCTATCCGATGAAAAGCTAGCTTTGTCTCATTTGCAAAACCATAGATGAAGTTTTTAGTCCGTCTACTCTGTGGGCTTCTTCGTATTACATCATGAATCTGCAAAAAACAAAGTAATTTAGTAAATACCACACTTATATTTAATTGTGAAAGATCGACCATAAGAAAACCAACTTACCTCTCTGATATAATCTGCGTTTAATTCATATCCGGTCTTTCTAAAACTGTCAAATATATATGGATTTTCAATTTGACAAAGTATAGCTGGCAAGGAGTGGAGAAGGTACGGTGAAATGGCAACATTATTAGTTTGTTCTAAAGTTTCCATTTCAGCAGACGCCTGTAGAAAGACTGATAAATTGGCAACAAATTTTGTCATGTTCTTGTCAAAGTTCGCTTGAGCTTCTGGAGAAGAGTGCTTTCTCTGAAGTGACAAAACAGCATACAATCCTCCTTTCAAGTAGCCGTAGGCTTTCTGGTAGTACAAAACCCAGTCAGCAACAGAGGCTGTCGGAGAAAGCACCAGTGGATAACCAACATCCTTGTCGAACAAATTTGTTGCAAAAGAACAAGTTGTAAATTCTTCAACCCCTTCAGTAATGGCTGCCATTACACTGTTGGTTTTAGTCTTTTCTGCATGGTAAATGCATCGAATTGCAAAATAATCTCCAACTAAAACCGAGTACTTGTTTCCCATATGAAACTGGGCAGAACAATTTGTAAAGGAGGGATGGCTCTCAGGAATGTCAATTATTGTATGGTGAATATCTGATGAAAACATGCCCGAGTCTGAGGCGTTGGCTATGTGGTTTAACAATGTGTCGTAGTGTTCACTATCTCGATGACAGCTAGCTTTAGACCTATGGGCAAGAAGGCTTCTCCCAAATAACAGAATCCATGTGTGGTAACTTGGTAGTTGACGGTGTAAGCCTTGCTGGGAGTTGTACAGTTCTCTGAAAGTAATTTACAAATAAAAATTTGCATTAATTATCTAGGAAGGGAATTCATTCATGTATTTTGCTGGGAGTAATGACATGATGAGACAGGACACAATCATGATACATATTGTAATTTACCACTTGCTGCTCATTGTTAGAAACATGAAGTTTGACAAACTGCTATTGTTGGTGAGAAGCTGAGGATTTAGGTCAGTGGGACGAAAAACGATAGAGACATCAACACATTTTTACATCTGAATCTCAGTTTACGAGACTTAAGGTTTCATCAGTTTTTTCTGTAGTATTCGTAAATATATCGATGCAGAAACTAAACGAATTTGAAGGGACTAATGCGGATTGTATAGTCATTCATCATGATCATTCACATAAAACTAAAGACATTTAAATAAGTAAGTATTTTTCAGCACTGTCAGTCATGCATTTAGTATTCGCTTGCAAGGTATCAGCATTAAGCCCTATGTACACCTATAAAATTAAATGAGAAATTTACGAAGGTGAAAGTACGTCTTGAATGTTTCAAAGATGCTACCTAAACAAATGCATAGTAATATGCTAGCAAATCTTTCGTCGCAATCAAGCTGTATAAGTTAGCTTCTTGCAGAGATAGTTAAAACTTTCTTGTGATTTTAAAATGACAATCGTCTCAATTTCGGAAAGTAGCCACACGATATAAAAGTATTTTAAAACTTTACAGAATACTCACCGTTCAATTAAGTATCTCACTGGATGGGGTGACTGTAAAATTAA
>JAHZNG010001270.1:0-12784 GCA_027744375.1 Orchesellides sinensis | reverse complement strand
CGACAGTACAAAAAACTTGTGACTGCGGATTTTTTTTTGTTTTTCATCATCTGTCAACAAGAAGGAGAGAAAGATTACGTTTTGCCTTGGATATATTGTATGAATACATGAAAGACTTGAATGTTATAAGTAGAGTTAGAATCTTGGGCTTCATTTGTGTGAGGTAAGATTCATTTGTAATTAATGGACTTTTAATGCACTCATTGCATGATGATGATCATGTCTGCCATTGCATTACTGCACCAATACCAATATCCCCATTGCCGTCATATAAAGATAGCCTGCTTCATCTTGCAGTTTCTGGTTGTTCCTTGTGGCTTGTCTTTTGTAAATTACTTTCCATTGTTATCGAACATTAGATTGTGTGTGCATGTATACCATGCATGTTACAGATGAAAAGGCCCGTTAATTGTGTCCGTGATGATGAGCGATGGAAATGAGCTATTTACACCAAGCAAACTTACATTATGTCAAAGAGATGATAACGATTACCACGGAGAACTGCTTCGTAATGATCTGCTATGGATGGTTATTCACTGACTTTGTTGCTTTTCGCTTATGTCAACAAAAATCTTGTACATATAAAGTAATCAATGCAGGATTTTCTGTAAGGTAGATTGCTAAACATTGTCTTCGGATAATGGACGATTATTTAAACCAAAAAGATGTAATGACTTCAATGACGCATTCATCCACCACCACTAATCGCACATACGGGGATAATTAAAGCAAGGAAATTTGATGTTGTTTGAAATTGAAACTTGTCATTATAGAAATGCATGATTGATGCCGGTAAACATCATGAATCATGAAAAACGATTCTTTTTTATAAATTGCTGTATTTATTTAAGAGAATGGCTAATTTCCTAAGACTTTTAATGTTTGTACGCTTGTCGTTTGGAGTAAGGGTTCATATTAAAAAGTGATTGAGAGTAAGGTAAACAAACAAGTAAGACATTAGCAGATAATCTTAAATGAAGTGGTTTTTCAATTTTTGCATTCCTACCTGTGTAGGAAGCTACTGCCAGAAAAATGCTGAGTAACTATAAATTAAAGCTGGTAGCTGGATTGCTATTATTTAGTTCAAATTTTAAAGCTTTATCATATGTGCGAAAATTTTGGATAATTGTCCTCCCATTATATACATACATTTCAGAACAAAAAGGCTTGGTTGATTGTCAGAGCAAGTTAATAATAGAATGTAGCATAAAAGCAATTTTAATCAAGCTGGAATGTGAGTTTAGTTCATTTTACGAGCACAAACATTTATAACTTTGCTGATTATATGCACAACAAATCATACAAATTATCTACTTTTTATAGCAATCCACAATGTTGATATAAAATGGCCAAGAATAGGATTTTCCATTTGATTATCAAGTTGACATTTGTATTTTACCTGTTCAAGGACATTCATTTCAAGTGCATTGTGCACTGTATACATGTTACAAATGTAATTTTATGATACTGTAAGATATCCTGGATTGGAAATATTATTGGAGACCCCTAAATGATAACGTTGGTCAATATTTTTACACTGGTCGACTGTATAACAGAAACAAAATAGTTACCCCTTTCAATCGACATTGTATAAAATTGTATAACTGATTTTTTCGTTTTAGTTTGCAAGATAACCTTTCCTTCCTCATTGGTTTTTTCTTGTATATTAAATACTTCTCTAATTTAAAGTTATGTTCTAAATGCATGCAATACACTTTAGTTTCTACATCTTTATTGATGGACCCTTTGTCTCCATTTCATGACTTGCTCTCATGTTATCGTTTTTTGTCGTGTGTTGTCAATGCAAGCAGCAAAATTGCATTCAAGATTTTTATTCTGCAAAATGCATCCATATCTCAGTCTCCTCAGGAGTGGTTGCATGGTGGTGTGTCCGTGTCGTGGACAAATAAAAATTGACAAGTTACATGCGCTTATAAAATGTATTGTCTGGCATTTGCTTACACATTGCATTCCCAAGAAAACCTCAGCAGCATTCTCCAACCAAGAATAAAAATACTCTATATTCTTTTGGATTACGAAAAAAGAAATCTTTGAAAGAGCCCTTAAATCTTCAAGAGATCCTTATCACTGATCAAGTCAGAATGGTTGCAAGCAGCAAAATTGCATTCAAGATTTTTATTCTGCAAAATGCATCCATATCTCAGTCTCCTCAGGAGTGGTTGCATGGTGTGTCCGTGTCTTGGACAAATAAAAATTGACAAGTTACATGCGCTTATAAAATGTATTGTCTGGCATTCGCTTACTCATTGCATTCCAAAGAAAACCTCAGCAGCATTCTCCAACCAAGAATAAAAATACTCTGTATTCTTTTGGATTACGAAAACTGATCAAGTCAGAATGGTCAAGTATGATAAAGTAGGCATACACGTAAAAATGACAACTAATATGCCATATGCCATGCCATATCACGTGCGTACAACTTCATTAATGCATATTGTGCTCTTTAGCTAGATATTTTTTATTATATTAGCGGACAGAATCAGGGATCAGTGTCACTTTTTTCACTTGACTTGTCCTTGTCTCATGTGTGTGTGTATACGAAGGTGATCATCTGATCCATAGGATGAGATGTGATATTGGTATTGATGATAACGATGATATGTATGAAGCACGTCCCATAATATGTGTATAATACCTACTTCAGAATAATATATTATGGCAGCAAAAGAAATACAAAAAGTTGTTACTTACAAGTTACACACATATGTAGATATTATATTTGTAACACTAATACGAAGGTTTCTCATTTCCCATTCTATACAATAAACCTATACATACACGATGACACGATGAAAGAGCACTATTCTGATCTTGCTCTCCTCAGTTGGCTAAAAAGAAGGTACTATAAAAAGTCTCTCATAATGAAAGAGAGCAACACAAACGATTCCTATAATTCCTCAATAACTAAATGTAAGAATGCTGACACTTTAGAGGTCACAAGGGCGTGGGTACTATTAGAGGAAAAATTCCAGATTTGTAATAGAAAAAATGTACAATTTATATTAGTTTGGCAGGCAAGGTATGTGTTGAAATACTTATTGGAAATATGATATGTGATATTGATCTACACGGATACCTGTCGTTTGTACTTTGTAAGTTGTACAGGAGCAAGTACACTGTTACAAACAAAACAAAGTTCAATCAGCACAGCAGAATAGTTTTTACCTAGAGAATATTTTAGTCTTCTACATCAAAAAAGGAACCAAACTTTAGCCTGAAGCTAAATGAAACAACTGCACTTAATATGCATATCTCATCTTTGTCCTTAATACAATTTTAGACGGGATCATGATCATACCATTGCAATGTCACTAGGTCTCAATTGTCATGTCTGTCGAGTTAAAAACAAATTCATAAAGTAGGTATGAATTATAAATAGTATTTTATGTGAACCCTTATTTAGAGCATCTGTAATAACAAGGAAAAAATGGGTGTTCTCTTCAGTCCTAATTTGCCACACCGCCGAGTCTTGTATAACACAATATCGCATTATTAGTAAGGCTCCACTTTCACGAGTACTCACCCACGCCTAGTAGTCATGTTTTTGTGGATCATTTTAAATGCAAAATTAATAAAAGTGCAACTGAGTTTTGAATTTGGACCTATTAATAAAAACTGTACGAAGAAATGAGCAAAAAGGCGAAATTACATCAGTACATGTCATTTTCACTCATCTTGTGTCAAGTGCAGCTCTGTAGTGGGGCAGAAATAAAGAAAAAGCGAAGAATTTATGAGGACGACAAGTACAGACGCTTGCATATATATAAGGTTTTTATATTACAATTACTACAAAAAGACAAGGTTGATAGACAATACAAACTAGAAGGAGTAGTCGAGTCGTTTACTCGTTTAAGAAGCGAAATGGGTTGTGGTTATGATGCTGATGCTGCCGAGTTGTTGATGTCAGCATGAGATTAATGACAAAGACACGGTCGACAAACTCTGTTTACTCATAACCTGTCATCTTGAATCACGACTTGCATGAATATCTTGTTACTTACCTTCATACATTGGTTAAAACTGCTACTTGAAAGAGGGTTATATAACTTTTTCATAGTGTGTTATCTGGATAAAATGTGAAAACAAGTAAAGTAATTACTCCAAATTATCAAATTTTGTTAAGGTATATCTAAAAAGTACAATATGCTAGGCTCATTATCTTTCCACTTTCCAGTATAGATAAAATTTTGGAACATGAATTCTGAAATATTAAACTGCAATAAAGTATCTATAAAAAGTTGTGTACACTATCAATTGGATAGATATAGCAGGCTCCAAAATTGATAATATGAAAGCTCATAATACGTTACAGATATGTCGTTGTCGAAATCGTTCCACCACAATAGAGGTGTTTTGAACAACATTGACATTCAAAATCATCTTTCTCACGGTAGACGCTGACCTTGATCCTTGACCTAACTGACAGTCACACTGTCATGACATGATCAATAAATGATGAAACAAAATAATAACTTTTGATTTTCTTTGCCGATGATCTATTTCTTAATCACTCTCGTCGTCATCATCATCACTACACTTTGTCTGCGTCTGCTTCTATTACCAATACCAGCGATGCATTCCTTCTATTCAATACAAATATAACATCATGTAGTTCTCAAGTTCAAACGAAATGAAAAGCTAGTCTGAACTTTTGACAGCTTTGTAATTACAATCGGATATAATGATACATACATAAAAAACGTATGAATGCATACGCTACGGCAAGCGGCTCCACACTATCATATTAACGGCGACGGCCCTCTTTAACTACCTCCTCATCCTCCTCCTTCTTCTCTAATTTCAAATGAATGGTCAAATAACCCCACTGCATTATTGCCCCTTTTGCACTTCTACAACCAAAATGAGCAGAACTAGAACATTAAATGATATAATAACCTGTCATTTGTTCTTGGACAGTATAATGCAGCAGTGCAGCTGCAGTTTTTTTAAACTGGTCATCAAATTATCTTTCTAACCAGCACTCCGAGTTTTACCATTCCCTAATCATCGTGCACAACATTACTGTTACTATTATCATGTCACTGAACGTGTTGTTTAATGATAAGAATTTGTCCAAATTTTTTCAATACCTTGTTTTCAACAATAAATATTATTATAGTCTAGTACGTAAGTAAGCTGGTCAACTTTTACTACAGCTAATTTATTTAAATTTAAAAGGGGCTGAAAAGTGTAATGTTTTGTACCAGGCTTCTTGCATAGTAAACACCTAATACGTACACGTACAAATTACATGAAGTAAAGGAAAAGAACATTATATACAGCGCCATAACATGTTATTATTGGCAATAACAGTAAAAAGTAGTGCAAATGATAATCTAGTGCATATTTTTTGCACTTGAATTTAAATCTGTGAATGCAAATCAGAAAGTAATTTTTTATGTCTTTCCCATCTTGCAAACCAGCTCACTTTTTTACTGACAGAGTAGAAAAATACCAAATCAATTTGACTTTTTTGATACCGCAAGCAAACACAGAAAGTAGTATGACATGACTCATATACGACATTAGAAGAACACAGAAAGAAACAAAAAGAGACAATTATCTTTTGTGTTATACATCAGGAGGAGCATACGCGTGTGATATTGATCTACTATTTAGTTATTCAAAGCAGATGATTAGGTGTTATATGGATGATTTGATGCATACTGCACCATTTAACAAGAGTGTGTTGTGCGGGTACGCAATATTGCATAATGAATGTGATTTATATAGCACGCCTTTATTATTTTGCTCTTGTTGCGCTTGACATTCCTTTACTTGTTACTTTTGATCTACAAGATGTACGTCTGTTGAACTTGCACTATTGAACTGCATTTAAAGCAGCTTTGACAACTTTCATTTTTAACAATGCTGCGATTTTTTTGGTCTTGACTCAGCAAACGTAAAGAGGAATTTAATCCAATTACAATTCTTTTTGGGATGTTTACGCTTGCGTTTGCTTAACCACAAAATTATTGACCACCTCTGAATCTCCACCCATATTCCAATTCATTCAGATAGATACGATTAGTAATGATCCGCTTTTGTTAGTTGATAAAGAAAAGTTGCAGTTGGTCATCATTGAACAATGAGAATTTGAAACAAGGATTGTGACTGTGGTCATTTACACTTGTAATTTGCTCAGATAAACAGATTCTTTTTGTGCGGTGAACATAGTTCATTTATTAATAGTTGTGCGATCCATAGTCAATCTCATTATAAAACATACGTTTGTAGTTTTCATTACCGGCTTATTAGGCGCATTTGCCTTCTAACTTAATATGACATTCACCTGTCTCAACAAAACTGACGCGTCGACGAGTTATGTGACTTATGCTTTGAATTGGTGTACCGACCGCTAGCTTTTAGTAGGCAAATATTTTCTGGCTTCTGCTAATGAATGCCAATGCAGGTATTTGATTCGATAACATTTCTGATTAAACAGTTTAGGTGGTGTGTCGGTGCGTGTAGCAGGTAGCTAAATATTAAATATTATAAATTATGTTGTAACTTTAAATTAGCTATGCAGATTCGATAATAAGAACTTACACGTGGAATTCTAAAATGCCAATCTTCACCATCCCACCCACCAATCTATTATGCTTGACTGTATGCCATAATTGGATTCTGAGTCAGGCATTCAGAAATTATATTTGAAATAATGTGATGGCTTGTTGACTTACAAGTAACAATATTGTAATGTTATTGAGTGTATTTATTCCAAGTAATATTGCCTCATTAATTTACTTATCGGTCAAGATATAGACATGATTGCTTTATTGCATTATATAAGATGGTAGCTTATTAATCAATTTACTCAATAGTTTAGTTAAAGTTGTAGATGAAAGGGGTGAGTTGAGAAAGCCAATCACTTTTCATAATGGCATTTTTATGCAAACAATGCAATGGTGGTGCATGAAACTAAAACAATGTTAAAACTTTGATTTTGAATGACAAATATTGGAGGTTTCGTGCATAGACGTGAAAATGCATGGTGAATAAACGTATTTTAATGGAAACAACTATGGAATATTCAATCCATGTAATTTGTCTTGTACTTCTTCTGTCAAATATTGGAGGTTTCGTGCATAGACGTGAAAATGCATGGTGAATAAACGTATTTTAATGGAAACAACTATGGAATATTCAATCCATGTAATTTGTCTTGTACTGCTTCTGTTTGATGTCAAATATTGCTTTTTAAAATTAGGTACTTGAATGGATTAAATGTAGATCCCCCAAAGACCCACATGTCGATGTGTTCGATTATGGTTTTGGTGTATATATGTTTGATTAATTAAGTTAGGTATGTACATTACGTAAAAAGATATTCATGATATTCTATTTCATTTGAATTTTAAGCTCAATTAATGCATATTTAATTGGAGCAGAGTTAGTCGTATGCAAAGGTAGGGATTTGGAATAGATGCTGACATTAAATATACACCTCTTTTCTGCACACAGATAATCAGCTACTGATTGATTACTACCTGTGAGCAAATTACTCTTATAAAAATGTGTCAAGGAACTGCCAAATTGTACCAGCAGAAGAGGATCAAACAATATTGAAGCCAACAGGGATAGTTTGAGCTTTTAAGTTGTTATTTATGCATGCACAAATTACTGTCAGTTTTTATTCGACATGAAATGACTTCAATAACGGTGATGCTACATGGACAAACAGTAAATCATGTAACGTTCTTGTTACATCATCAAATGATGATTATTGATTATTTATATTTGATAAAAAGGTAGAAAATACAGCCTTCACGAGAAGGAGCACTTCGAAATCAGGTACCTATGCAATTTATCCATCAACCAATACTGAAATTAATGGGTAGAGACATTAGATTACACATCCTTATCAAAATAAGATTTCAGGAAGCTTCTACAAGACAAATTACAACAATACTTGATAAAATCAACAATCGCTGCAAATTTTCATGATCAAAATACCAGACAAACTGTTCTTGTGTGTTCTTCTGATAGTAAAGCAGAGATCTGATCTGAAATTAAAGTCGTGACAGAATAAAAGCATTTTTAATGATGTAAGCGGAATTGCATATTATTTGACGAAATGGCAAAAATATTTGTAGCCCGAAGCAAATTGATTTTAGGTAATAAAGAGGCACGTCATTTGTCATAAAAATTATGCTAAACAAAAATTAAGTGAATTCTTTTAATTTTCTCCACTGTTAGTTTGTAAGGCATCTTTTCAATTGTCTTAAACTTCACCTGTGTAATTATTATATCGATAATATGAGACACTAAATATAACGTATCTCTTTGCAAATATGAACAGTTTTATTACTGTAACTTATGACAGTCGTGGCCAAAGTGACATTCACATTAATATCATAGAAATGGTGGTCCGATGGTCTACTCATTAGTAATGCATATTGTAAACAGTGATAAATGCTTGTTTATAACAACGAAAGAAACAAACAGAAAAAATGTGTCTGTGTTCGTTGAACAAACCAAACAATATATCACAGATAACACTAGCTCACAAATAAAACATTTTATTACTAAGCATCCATCTCTTTCTCTATTTTGTAGTGCCCAGCCCTTCGAGCAACACGCCTCGTCCTTGACATTTGCTTCAATGCACTAAAACTGTGTACATGCAAACTTGTGTATTAGGAGGACAGCAAGACATAATCAGTTCAGAAGAAACTAATAAATGAGTTCCTTACAAAGTCATATATTATTGAAGGAATATTTACTTACCTTAAACATTTAATCTATTTATCAGGCAATAGCAAAAATTCAAATGAACGAGTAACTCATTAGCATAATGGCTTATATAATACTTAAATAAGTAATTGTAATAAAATTGCATATATTTGCTTGGGGTTGATAAGGTCATTGAGATTTCCAATAGCATTTTAGCAAAGCATACATTTGCATTTAGCCAGAATAACAAGTTGACATAAAGTTAAACCAAGTTTGATTATCGAAAGTTACGTAAAACAGGCTTATATTAATGATCAAACATCATTTGTTGTTTCATCCTTTAATCCTTCTAGCCTCTTTAAAGCTTGTACTGTGAAGAGCTGTGAATGTTTATAACAATGATATTCATTAACTTAACTTCCTGCCTTCTGTATGTTTATAAAACCTAAAAATAAAATGAGATGTGCTTAGATACTATATGGACAGAAGATGCAAATTGTGATAAAGAATTTGTTTGTCTGTCATTTAAGGTGCAAAACCACGGTTTAAAAAGATTATGATAAGTACGATGTGGGAAAACCATGAAAACTTGTTAGTATGTACAATTGCAACAAGCACTGACATTTCTAATCACTTATGTTGCCACTTTTCAATTATGTAATGGATTAATGTTTGGTTTTATCAGCACTGCATTTATATATAACAATTCAAACACATCAATTATTTGATTGTCAGGCAGAAACATCACATTATATATAAAGCTGTGTTTGGAAAAATGTAAACAACTTTTCCAGTATTAGAGCATCGTTTTATTTTTCTCAAAAAGTAACTTAATTAGTTTTCAAAATGATTGTTAACCCAAAATCACAATCATTTATTGTAATTGGATGTATTGCAGGTTTGATTTGTTCACCGACAACATTAGCAATTTCAGGTTCCCAAACTAGACTCGTTGGTGGAGAACCTGCTGTAGCTGGTGAGTTCCCATTTCAAGTTAGCATTCGTAACAATGGGTTCGGCCACATTTGCGGAGGAGCTATCGTCAGCCCAAACCTTGTGGTCACCGCTGCCGCATGTACAGATCCGAGAAGTCCACCAATTGACCAAGTTGTTGCGGGCTCACTGAAGAGGACTGAAAATGTTCCTTGGCAGCAAGTAAGGAGCTTGAGGACCTTCGTGGCACATCCAGGATACAATGGCAGCACCATGGACAATGATCTCTCGTTACTCTTTTTGGAAGAGCCATATGAGTTCAATGAAAATATTTCGGCTATTAAACTCCCATCATCGTTTATTGAGACGTTTCCAAGTATGATTTAAAAAACATATAGCGTGGGTTTTCAAAAATTCCGTAGCAGTATAAATTCCTCTCTTCTATGAATTCTGTAGAACCAGTTGTATTAACCGGTTGGGGAAGTCCCCAATATGGCGAACCAATGTGGGAAGATCTTCAAAAAGTTACTTTGGACACGTACAGTGACCGTAATTGCGAAGAACGGGTTGGACAGTATGTCAGACCGGAAATCTTATGTACAGGTGGAGATGAAGGGGGTAGAGGTGGATGTCAGGGTGATGCTGGCTCACCGCTTTTCACCACAGGAAATGACTCGTACGTTGCTGCTGTATTGTCGCACTTCCCATGTACAAACCCAAAATGTAAGTAATGATTACTGTTTTACATGAATCTAGTGGATGTTGAAACATAAAATTGTATGTATGCAACTTCTTATTGATTTTTATAAGGCTGTGGTATCCCTGGACCAAACACTCAGAACACGGAAATAGCATTTTATATGGATTGGATTCTTGAGCAAAGTAGAATACATGGGGGTGGACTTTGAATGAACATAATAAGTTGCTGGATATCAGTTCACGTTTAATATGCATACTCTTGTTTAAAATTAAAAAAATAATTGACACTGCTATCCGATTTTACAAATATATATGTATCTTTCCTTGTTTTTCTTTTATTTTGCATAAAGATTTTTTCTACAATCATGAGAAAACATTATAATGCAAAATGTCGTAAATACTCAATTCATGCATATTCTTTAAGCTGATGGCTTGTTGAGGAGCTCCTTCTTAATATCAGAAAATGCATTTTCAACAGTGGTGCGAATAAGAAGGCGCATATCATCGTCCATCTTCATAGAGCTGCACAAGTCACGGGTTGGTCTGTCCAGAATTGGGAGTGTTTGGTGTTCAGGCTCTTTCTCATCCTTGGTGGCAGTAGCTACAGCAAGGTCACCTCCTAAAGCTTCAGCTTTCTGGATGGTAGTATCGTCTTCATAAACAAAATTAAAAATTATTACAATTACTGGTGAGATGATTGCTGATGGACGATACAATGATCTACGATTGAATTAAACAACTTACTTTTGTTTGTTTTAGCATCAACGCTGGCAACTGCCTTGTTTCCTGCAGCTTTAGCATCTTGAGAAGTAACTGCACGCTTGAGAAGCCGGGATGCTACAAGAATATAATGTGTAACGTATTTATCAAACCATTGATAGATTAGCTCGCATAACAGGTTGTTTTAAAGCTAGCTTACGTTGTGGGACGGTTTGGTCATCATTACCAGAAGAGACTGATGCAACTGCAAGATCACCCCCATCTGCCACAGCTTCCTGAATACTGTTTCCTATTCGTTTAATGAAACAATTCCAACGATCAGGTTTTTATGAAATAGGTGTACTTGTTTAAAAGACAAACTAATTGTAATTAATCCAAGTTCCATTTCCACTTACCGCTTCCCTTATTGTTCTCAGCAGTTGCAACAGCTTTGTTGCCGGATGCCTTTACATTTTGCAAGGTCACATCAGGTCCACTTGGCTTTCCGGTTTTAGGGTCGATCTTGGAAGCGTTCTTCTTGTCAACAACGGCAGATGCAATGCCTAGCTCGCCTCCAGCAGCTTCGAGCTTTTGAATGTTGGTATCTGCACGATTTTAAACGGTTGCATGAAAACTATTATTTTTTAAAATTAGATGAGAATTATAAGGCAAGTTATTGCAGCTCACCTGCGCCCTTGTGGGATCCAGCGGTAGCAACAGCCTTGTTTCCAGATGCCCCAACATCCTGAACGACAGCCTCTCTCTTTGCTACAGCTGAAGCAACTGCGGTACCCTTTTCCTTGCTGGCAGTAGATTTTACTGTTTGGACTACGGCACCCTTTCCGTTTACAAGCCCTGCTCCAGGTTGTGGTCCTGCTCCAGGCTGTGGCATACTTTCAGGTTGAGGGCCTGCTCCAGACTGTGGCATACCTCCAGATTGGGGTCCTACTCCAGACTGTGGCATACCTCCAGATTGGGGTCCTGCTCCAGACTGTGGTGGAAGCATTTCTGGTGCAACAGGTTTTTCTCCAGCTGGTGGTGGCAATGGGTGAGTTGATAGAGGAGGAGTTGCAGGGCCATTACCATTAACTTTCTCCAGCTGGTGGTGGCAATGGGTGAGTTGATGGAGGAGGAGTTGCAGGGCCATTACCATTAACTGGTGGGGGGAGAGTTTCAGGTGCTCCACCATTGAGAATTGGTGTTGGTGGGGCTCCTTCCCTCGTCATACCAGCAGGTTGCTCGGGTACTTTCTCTCCTGACGTCTTACTCTTAGCGAAAGCACTAGACTTGGTCTTTCCATCAGGACCAGCTTCAGAGGAGGCACCAGCGGAGGATGAGGACTGACGGCGTGACCGGCTTTTACCAATGATCTTTTCGATTTCCTTTTCCAAAGCGATGGTCAACTTAGCTTGGATGGTGTTCAAATCGGCTGAAGTGCACTCTCCTTTTATATCTGATTACAAATAAAATCTCAGCTCAAAATGTTGTACCTTATGTACTTATCTAAAGCTGTTTTAGTTTCATTATGCCTCTTACGGTCAAGAACAGGCTCATTTGGCTTGGTTTCATTCAACTTGGACTCTGGAATGAGAGCTTTTCAGGAAAAACATAAAATTAGACAAATAAAACACTTCTATATTATTAAGTTTGTCTTGCATTATATTTTCCAATCTTACCATCTTTGGAAATCTCCTTGACCGGGGATGCTTGAGCAGCAGCCAAAAGAACGGCAAAAGCAATAAAGTACTTCATTTTT